>JASCZI010030796.1:14178-33157 GCA_036250425.1 Stylosanthes scabra
CAGGTAAAACCTGCTCTGTATTGTCTGATTCACGTGAACGATTTGAATCTGCTTCCAATGATGGATCTGAACTAGTAGCTTCCATCCTAACACAACGTAAACCACAAAAATCAGATATGAAAAGCAACAAGAACGGAAACACGCAAAATCAGAACAAAAATCTAAATACAGCAACAAAAATTGAAATCTAATAACAGAACAAGAAGAAGAAAACGAAATCTAGATCTAAGAATGTTCAAAAGTTCAGATTCGAACTTACCTTACGTAAAAAATGCAGAGAACGACACAAAGAAAAGATTCAGACGAAGAACGTACTCTTCTTCGTTGAAAGAACAACGAAGAATCACCAATGGAGGAAGCTCAAATCGAAAACGAAAACTGAAATTGAGAGCGTTTGAGAAGAAGAAGAAGAACGAAAGTGAAAACAAAAGGAACGAATGAAATAGAAAACTGAAATTGGCGCTTCAAGAAAGATATTTATTATAATAAAGAGCATGAGGTGCGTGAAGAAACTTACATAGTTTTCCACTTAGTTAATGAAACCACTTGGTTACCTAGAATAATTGATTATATAATTACTAGATCTCGTAAACAGAGCAACGGTCACGGTCGAGTTTGCGATTTTTTTAAGAGTATGCCAATAGCTCAAAAAGTGTGGCCATGTCTAAGGATATGCTTTTGACCATACTGGCACATTCTTAAAGAATAGCAATAAGTTGTTTATTTTTGAAGTGATTACAAATATTATTATATGAAAAAATACTAAAACTATTTACGAAACATTCTGGCGCGAATTAAATTACAAATGAAAGAAAGAAACAAATTTTTAATCCATAAAAACTGAATTTTATTTGATAAAAATACTCAAAACCATTATTAAAAACTACCCAAACATTAATAGCTCATTAATAACCCAACAAAATAACTATTAGACCAGAGTCTCCTTAAATAATTTCATATAATTGGAAGCATCAAGCTAAGAGGGTAGGATTAGAAACTCAAGACCGTCGGATCCATGGGGCCAAACCCTAAAAGGTGACACACTCAAATTCCATATTATACCATAAAATTAAAACAAGGGAAGTGACAAGTTATATGTTCCCTATAAACGATACCAATGGAAATTCCCTCTCAAAGGTGCATTCCCCCATAGGTGTCGCCCCATTAATGGATGTGAAAGAGGAAGATAAAAAAAAAATGAAATGGTATAAAATGGTCCAACACCTAGTCTCCGACTCCTACACGCACCGCCAAAGGTAAAGTGAAAGCCAAAAGGGACCCTGCATTTTTGTTTTCATGAAGGAATGAAAGCCTTTACAGCACAGCTATAAACCCATCTTTATTCTCATATCTATTATCATTATATTATTATTACAATTAATTAATATTGGTGTACACAAGAAACACACAAACGTATTCTAATTAATCACTTTTTTAAGTGAAAAAAGTTTATTTATTTCATGTGTTTTATGTGTACACCTAGCAAAACCGTTATTATTAATTAATTAATTAATTTAATTTTTGGTTAAAATATGGTTTTATCTCTAACTTTTATGTTCAATTTTATTTTAGTCTTTAATATTTAAAATGTCTTATTTTAGTCATAAAAAATTTTAATTAAACTCAATAAAATCTCATCATTAAGAGTTTAATGAGAATTTAATGTGTAAGCATTTTTTTCACAATCTTGAAGTAACCTTAATTTACTATGTAGATAAGGTCGAACCACTAATGAATAACGATAAAGACATTTTTTGTTTGATTTTCTTGCGATGATGATAAATAGTTAGAATTTTATTTGTTTTATCCCCAAAAAAAATGTATAAATCTCATTAGATAAATATCGAAGATTAGATGGATGAACCAAATTGGGTTTAGCACAGTGAAATTAGCATTGGCAGCTGGTTCACTTCTTTACGGATCATGGGTTATGGTTTGATGGGATCGGGTAGGTATTAATTGGGACTTGCCCAAAATCCAAAGAATAATAATAATTGTGTAAAATTTTTTTCGTGATCAAAATTAAAATCTAATTAATTAATTAGCATACTTCTTTTTGTCGTATAAAAGAAAAAAAAATTTGTCATTTTCCCTCGAATTATCTTTGTCCTGCCCTCGAATAATTTAACAATGTATTGAGAATACTCATCTATGAATAGAGTTTTATTTAAGAAGAAAAATATTTAAATATTTAAAGATATTTTTTATACATTTTTAAATTATTTGAAGATGTTTTTATCGAGAATAATAACATTAGACATGATTTTTGTTTGGGAAAAGTTAATTTAGGTGCATTCTTTAATTTATTTTTGGAAGTGATATTTAATTTTTACAATAAATTGGTCAACTTTTAGCCAATCCCACTGCACGATCTTTCCTGCAATCTTGCACGGGTTGTGCAGGGATAACATCTTTTCAAACAATAAATAAGCGCAACCATGGGATTTTACAAGGTGGATCATGCGTGGCTCCATATCACCCATGCCAAATAAATTTTTAAAACAAGTTAAGTATTTACTATTTATTTAATGACAGTGCTACGGAATGAACGTTAGGGAGTCATTAATTAGCGAGCTAAAAATTAAGTTATCCTTCAAAATTTATATAGCTTATCGTTCATAACTCATATATCCAACATTAAATTATCATTCATGTAATGGTTGATGATTAAATTAAACCTAGCTGGGATGAAGCCTTAGCAGAACAAAGGAAAGAAGCAAGAAACAAGAGGGATGAACCCTAACAGAACAGAGGAAAGAAACAAGAAAGAGTAAAGTTTGTTATTGAAGAGAGAGAATAGGAATTACACACACTAATCAGTTAAGCTAGCTAATAGGAATATATATACCAGCTTAGCTAACTAAGCTAACAGCTCATCAACTAATCACATGAGTTTACTAAAAAAGGCAAGCAGTGGTTACACTACTACTTTAACTAGCTATATCTCCCTAACACCCCCCCTCAAGCTTTGGTAGGGGTGCAAACCCAATTCGAAGCTTGGATTTGAACCTATCAAACAGAGCAATGCCAAGTGGTTTTGTCATGATATCTGCAACCTGTTCCAATGTTGGAATGTGAACAACAAACAATTTTTTCTTGTTAACCAATTCTCTAAGGAAAAAGAGATCAGTTTCTAAATGTTTACTCCTCCCATGCAAGACTGGATTAGCAGTGAGGAAACATGTGCTCTTGTTATCACAGTATATAGTTGGTGGCACAGGTTGTTTGATTTGCAATTCTTGAAGAAGTAACTGTATAGACATAATCTCGGTTTCTGCTGTTGCTATTGCACGAAATTCTGCTTCCGTACTAGATCTGCTAACTTTAGTTTATTTTGTGCATTTCCATGAGATGAGATTCCTTCCTAAGTAGATGCAAAAACCACTAACGCTCCTTCTGTCGTCAAGATCTGCAGCCCAGTCTGCATCAGAAAAAGCCAGAATGCGATAGTCAATACACTTGCTAAATATGATACTTTGATTAACTGTACCTTGAAGATAACGTAGTATTCATTTTACAGCTTTCCACTGTTCCACTGTGGGATTTTGCATAAATTGAGAACACCGGTTAACAGCATAAGCTATATCGGTTCTTGTAATAGTTTGAAGTGCACCAACTATTGACCTATATTTCTTTGGATCATCAAACAAATCAGAGTTATTAGTGAATAATTTAATTGAGGGTATCATTGGTGTTGGCATTGGTTTTGCATCAACCATGCATCCCTTTGAAGTAAATCTCTTAAATATGTTCCTTGACTAAGTAATAACTCAGAATTGCTCAAATCTGTAACCTCAAGACCAAGAAAGTAATTTAATCTTCCCAAGTCTTTTAGAGGAAATATTGAATTTAGTTGAGATATAAGATATTCAATAGCATTTTGATTAGACCCTGTTACAACAATATCATCAACATAAACAATCAAATATGTCACTTCATCAGGTCTTTTTCTAATAAACAAAGCTACATCATGTGTAGCATTTTTTAATCCAAATCTGTGTAAAGTCAGAGCTAGGGTCTTATACCAAGCCCGGGGAGCTTGTTTAAGGCCATAAATGGCTTTATGAAGCTTACAAACTTTTTTTGGGATCAATGGTAGGAATACCAGGTGGCTGAGTCATAAAGACAGATTCATCTAAAACTCCATTTAAAAACACATTGTCAAAATCAAATTGCCTCAAAATCCATCCCTGAGTGAAAGCTATTGTTAAGATTATTCTAATCGTAGTAGGGCGAACAACAGGGCTGAATATATCTTCATAATCTATTCCTTCCCGTTGTTGAAAGCCCTTGGCAACAAGTCTTGCCTTGTACCTTATAATATCTCCCTGTGGGTTTTTCTTTAAGGCAAAAACCCACTTACTGCTCACAATGGTAGCCTTGGGAGGTGGATCAACTAAACTTCAAGTTTGACATTTAGTCAAGGCCTGTAATTCAGCATCCATAGCTTTTTGCCACTGAGGTACAAGTAAAGCTTGTTTCACAGTTTTTGGTATTGTCTGTGTTAAGTCAATCTGTTTAGTGGTAGCAGTTAAATAAGATTTTGGTTTTAATGAACCAGTTTTAGATCTTGTTACCATAGGATGAACATTAGCATTAGTAATAGAGTGAAGAGCAGTTTGTAAATTAGTTTGCACAGGTAAATTAATTTCAATACCAGTACTAGGAATAGGAGTTGAAGTGATAGGAGTAATAACATTGGTAGGATGTAAAGTCCCTTCTAATGTTGAGGAGCTCACAGATTGATGCCTTGTTTTGCTTTGTGAGTTTGATGAACAGGGTTCCTCTGGTGGAGCATTAAACTGTGGTGAGTTATCACTAGTTTGTCCCAAAGTCATGGGTGATGGAATAAGTATAACACCTGCAGGATTAGTAGAAACCTTTGCAGAGAAAGTATGCCCAGCAGATTTTGAAAAGGAAAAATAGTTTCATAAAAAATAACATTTCTAGAGTAATAGACTTTTCCTTCCTTAGACAAACACTTATAACCACAATGTTGAGTATCATATCCAAGAAACAGACACAGCTGGCTTTGTAATCGAATTTATTTGAGTTATATGCTCTTAAGTAAGGGTAGCAGCCACATCCAAAAATCTTTAGAAAATTGTAATCAGGTTTCTTATTAAATAATTTTTCCAAAGGTGTCATCATTTCTAAGACTGGTGTAGGCATTCTGTTTATTAGATAGGCAGCAGTATTAAAAGCAGAATCCCAATATTTTAAAGTCATAGAAGCAGTTGCTAAGAGAGAAAGACCAGTCTCAGTTATGTGACGATGCTTTCTCTCGATACTGCCCTGCTGCTTATGTGTATAAGGACAAGATAGACGATGTAAAATTCCATGAGTTTTTAAAAAATAAGTAAATGCAGTGGATGTAAATTCCTTTGCATTGTCACTTTGCAAAGCCTTAATCTTATAACCAGTTTGATGTTCAAGAAAGATTTTATAACTTTGGAAAGCAACTAAGGCTTGTGATTTTTGTTGCAACAAAAACAAACAAACATGCTTAGAATATGCATCAAGAAAGCTTATATAGTATCTATATCCACCATGGGAGACAACAGGTGCCGGTCCCCAAATATCAACATAAACTAATTCTAAAGGATTAGCATAGATTGTTGTAGACGTTTGAAAGGGTAACTGATGCATCTTTGCAACAGTACAAAACTCAAAAACTTTGTAGTCTAAAGAATTCACACGTATCTTTATGTTGCAGGCATTTAAGACAACATTTACACTTTTAATGTTACAATGGCCAAGTCTTTTGTGCCATAATTCATAGGAATTTTGTAACTGTTTCTTTGTCAAAAACAACTTTGGTGTATTATGAGAAGAATCAATATGATTTATATATGCATGAGATGGACTAAATGTAACAGAATCAGTATGAATGTCCTTATCAGATTTAGAATTTCAATGAATAGGCATGCAATTCTTTTTATTCATAGGAAAACAATCAGATACACTTGGGGTGAGATTTTGTACCCCATTCTAAGAAACAGAATTCAAAGGAAAGAAAGAACTAGTATTCAACACAAGTTTAGTTTTATTTAATGAAAAGGCAGAATTAGACAATGTACTAGTAGAAGGCAGATCAGGCTTCTTTGGTATCACCAAGTTATCAAAATGATAGATGCCTCCTTTTGCTTTGCCCCAAAGTGAAGTATCTCTATTGACTTGGTCACGAATCACACAATAGTGAGGCCAGAATTCGGAAAACACATTATTATCTAATGCAAATTTACTTACACTTAACAAGTTTTGTGATATTAAAGGAACATGTAACAAATTATTCAAAGTATAATATTTATTGTTAGACTTGTCATGTAAATAAGAAAAACTAGAGTTAAGTATAGGGACTCCCTTTCCATTACCAACATAAAGTTGATCTGGGGCTTGACTTGAATCTGAATGTTGCATGATATTTGAGTGTTCAGCCGTAACATGGTGGGAGACTCCTGAATCTGCAAACCAAGTGGAATCAGAGGTGGTGGAGGGTGCTGTCAGGCAAGCCCGTGGCTGATGGAAGGAGGTCGCAGGTGGGGGTGGATATGTATTGGCATAGGGAATCATGGTTTGAGTTGTTTGAGGAGGGCTCTGAAAATTAGGATCAAACCTATGATAGCAGGTTTGAACCGTGTGACCCAGACGTCCACAAAGTTGGCATTGTGGCCTATTAGTGTTGAATCTTCCTCCTCTTCCATTACGTCCACCTCTTCTTCCATTACCTCTACCAGTGCATCCTCCCCCTCTCGAAAATGTTTGATCAGTATTTGTAGTTGTGGTTGGAGCAGCTTGAGCTAGGTGAGCCATGGCTATGGCCTTCTCTTTTTTGTTTATACGATTTTCATATGCCCGAAGGAAGCTCTCAGCTTCTGGAATCGTGAATGTAGTCATACGAGACATGACTGATGTCACGTATCCATCATATTCATTTGGGAGACCATCCAGAATTGCCTGAATATGATCATCCTCAGAGAAAGAGTGTCCTATAGAATGCAGAGAATCAACAAGTTTTGCAATTGATTGAAGATACTCATCTATTGTACCTGTCTTCTTGGTGGCTCGTAATTGAGTCTTGAGACTTTGAATTCGAGTCCTTGAGGAGGTAATCAAGATATGAGTTATGGTAGACCAGCTCTCGACAAAGGTAGTGCAATGCATAACCTTATTCTTGTACGTGATGGACATGGATTGATCGAGCCATGTCATCAAAGCAGAATCCAGAAGAGACCATTCCACAAATTTCTCGGATTCTTGAAGGATCTTTGGTGACGCAGAAGGAGTTTTCTTTGGTGGCGCGACGGATTTAGCTCCTCTAGAGACGACACTCTTGCTTGCAGATTTCGAATCTTGCACTTCTAGAGAATCAATTTCTTCAAACTAAACGGGGGTTTTTGTTGGATCAAGGTGATGTTCAAGCTTTAAGGTGTGAATTGCAAGTAAAATCGATTTCTGCCAGGTGGAGAAGTTGTCTTCTTCAAGCTTATCGGTGAGAGGCACCAACGCATTCTTGAGCTTCGGTTGTGTGGTTATCAATGCCATAGATCGGAAAGAAAAAATACAGCTCTTGATACCATGTAATGGTTGATGATTGAATTCAACCTAGCTAGGATGAACCCTTAGCAGAACAGAGGTAAGAAGCAAGAAACAAGAGGGACGAACCCTAGCAGAACAGAGGAAAGAAACAAGAAAGAGTAAAGTTTATTATTGAAAAGAGAGAATAGAATTACACACACTAATCAGTTAAGCTAGCTAATAGGAATATATATACCAGCTTAGCTAACTAAGCTAACAGCTCATTAACTAATCACATGAGTTTACTAAACAAGGCAAGCAGTGGTTACACTACTACTTTAACTAGCTATATCTCCGTAACAATTCAAAATTTATATGAGTTATTATATGTAGTATGTGTTGGCTTCCTATTGGTCATAATGTATTGATTTTCTAATTTTTTCTTTATTTAATGTTGCGTATTACAATGAGGAAAAAAATATAAAAAGACGAAAATTAACTCATAAATAATTAGATATTTCATTTTTATTAATTTTTAAAATAAATTAATTATATCTTACTCTTCATTATAAAATAATGCACTAGATAATATACAACTTCTATTATAACTGTTAAAATAGTTGCATACTCTGCAACTTACTAATGAAAGTGATGAACAAGGTTGAATGAAGAAGATGAAGAAAGGTAAAGTAAGAGAGAGAAAGATAAAGATTGTAATCTGAATAGTAAAAGTATTATTCTATGAAATGTTATGTTCTACAGATTATACAATTAGAATATATACATGACCTAAATACAACATTGGTTCTTGTATTATATTGACATATTTTACTTAAAACCGTTTATCTCTTATACTCCCCCTCAAGGTTAGGTAGGGGAGAACACAACCTAAGCTTGTCCCTAAACCTGACAAATAGTTGATGGACAAAGGCTTTGTCATGATATCAGCTATTTGATCTTGAGCACTGATGTGCACTACATAAAGTTGTTTTTGATTAACTAAATCTCTAGTAAAGTGCAAATCTGTTTCTAAGTGTTTACAGCGACAATGCATGATGGAATTAGCTGAGAGATGACAACTACCAAGATTGTCACAGTAAATTGTAGGAGAACATGTTTGTGGTACTTGAAGTTCCTTGAATAGCATCTGAATTCCCATGATCTTTGTTTGAGCAGAGGCTATGGCTCCATATTCAGCTTCAGTGCTTGATCGGCTAACTTTTCTTTGTTTGCTGCATTTTCGTGAAATCAGGTTGTTTCCAATGAAGACACAATAGCCAGAAGTGCTCATCCTATCATCTAGGTCTGAGGCCCAATCAGCATCTGCGAAGGCAATAATTCTATTATCAGAACAACCAGTAAAGCACATTCCTTAATCCATAGTACCTTGCAGGTATCTCAAGATATGTTTGATTTCCTTCCAGTGTTCTAATGTAGGATTCTGCATAAATTGTGAGCACTTATTTACTTAAAAAGATAAGTCAGGTCTAGTAATGCATAAGTATTGTAAAGCACCAACTATGCTTCTATACTTTCTCGGATCATCAAATGTTTCAGAAGCATTTGAATGTAATTTCATATTAGCTATCATATGAGTTGGCATTGGGTTGGAGTCAACCATGCCAACTTTCCACAGTAGATCACTTGCATACTTTCCTTGTTTCAAGATTAGTTTGTTAGCATGGCAGTAATCAACTTCTAGGCCTAAGAAGTAACTTAGTTTTCCCAGGTCTTTTAAAGAGAAAACGATATTAAGTTTGTCAATTATATTTTGTACCACATGTCTACTGTGATGATAATATCATCAACATACACAAGGAGATCTGTAACATCAAAAGTTGTTTTTCTAATAAACAGAGCAACATCATGGACAGTATATTTAAAGCCATAAATTTGTAAGGTTTGTGCCAAAGTCTTATACCAAGCCCTTGGGGCATGTTTAAGACCATAAATGGCCTTATTCAGTTTGCAGACTGTAACACCCCAAAACCAATCAACCAAGTCGCGAACATGTTTGATCAGTTCCGAAGCGCTACGGACAACAAACATCTTATCATAGATACTAAATCCGGAAGCCATATAATCTCCTGAATTGTATATAAGTTATAACCATCTGTTATACATAAAATAGAGCCAAGACCCTCAAGGTTACAACAGTTCTCTTTTATCAAAATAATCATATACAGTACATAATAAGTAAGGTTCAACATTGTACAATAGAACCTGCGAAGCTTAGGTTCTTCACCTAATTCAAGACCCTATTCTATGTATATACCGACACTCCTAGTTCTCCATATTACACAGCGGAAGACTTGATTCTGGAGAAGGCTAGATACTCGGTTTACTTCTCGGATGCTTTGCCAACTTTCCAAGCTTGAACCTGTACCTGAAAAGTCTGAAATATACGGAGTGAGAATCCCCAACCTATTGATTCTCAGTACGGATAAAGAGCCAAACCTACAGTATTTATTCTAGCAGGACCACACATGGCCATCCTATTATCTCTCATTTAGCCGTGTTAATTTAGTTCTACTTAGAATCCTAGCACTACAGTACTACCAGTTATTCGTCCTTCCCTCTCGTATCCTAGGCCATACTCTTCCTACTTCTAGTCACCGACAATCCACCAAGCAGTCAATCAAACACACAAACATTCATTACAAGCAAGCATTACAAACAATTAGCAAATAATAGGCAAGTAGGCACGCCCAAACAATGTCAAACAAATGCACATGATGAATGCCTATTCCTGCAGGCTACGGTGAGCTCACCCGGTCGGTTATCATAGCCAAGCCCAACCGATCCAGAACTAGCACTGGATGACCATCGTTCGTACTTCCCCGGAGGACCAACCAGTCGACCCTGATCGTAAACGATCTCTCATCTCATAATCATAATAAATGGAGGTTCCCTTCTCATCTCATTTGACTATAACCTAGGTTGGTAGCCGAGACGTTGGCAGGAGGCCCCCCTGCCGCTACCGTAAGCCGCGACGTTAGCCAATGTCCCACGTGGAAACAAAGGCCCCACAGACACTTACTACTCCCGATGGTCCGCTGTTGCCGTAAGCCGAGCTCTAGTCCTCTTGACCCCTCGTAGACCTAGGCTCACGGTTATAATTTTTATAAAACAAGGGTGATACTATACATGAGATGTAATTACTTCATCCATCATTGAATCATCCTTCGAAACCACATCATTACTCATTGGAGTCGATTCTGAAGAGGAAGAATCGATTCTAAGGGCTTTTCGAACGTTAAATTTGAAATCTGGGTAAGAACGAATCGGTTCGTGAACCAATCGACTCGACTCGGTTCTAGATAGTTCATGAGATTTTGAAGGCAAAGTCGACTCGGGGTCCTGACGAATCGATTCAAGAGATCATTTTTAAAATCCTTTAGATACTATGAAAATACAAATCAATTTGACACAACTCCGAATCGACTCAGCTAAAAGTCAAATCGTTTTCTTTAAAGTCCACAAGAATAGAGCCGATTCCAATTAGCCATGAATCGAATTAAGATGACGAGTTTTGGTCCCTAGGCAAATACGAATCGGTTCACACCCCAGGCGAATCGAGTCGATGCACTTAAAATTCATAAACTCGTTTCCAAAAGGCCCAGCGAATCGAATCGGCTACTGCCTGAATCGATTTGCAGCAGCTTAAAAGTGCATTTTCTAAAAATCCGTTTTCAAAACCAATTGCCCTAGAAACCATAACCCATTCTCTTCAAAAATCCCTCATTTACTTGAAAAACCATTTCAAATCACAAAAACATCCACAATCCTTTTACTTTGGTAATTCCATCACGAATTTCTTTCTCTTATCTTCTCGCCCCAAGGGCCTCATCATTCATGCAATTCCCATCTCATGTATAACCCTCAAGTTTCAAAACATTGTTTGGCACAAGGCCACAATCACAACAATCACACACATGCATATTCATCATTATATCATCACCAAATAAGCATATAGTCACAAAGTACATCCATTACAATATAACCTATCGCATTCTCCAAGTTAATTCATCCCTAAATAGTTATTCTAGGTGCAACTAACCTAGGCAATCATACTAGCTTAAATAATGTAAGCTTGAATCTAAATCTGTACCTGGACGCCAAGCTCAATGTATACACGCGATTTCCTTCACACCATCGAGCATCCAAGCACAACCGTTTACAATCCTCATCCTCAATTAGCTATACCATCCTCCAATTCGCCATCTACTACCATCTATCATACACAATTCAAGCATACAACAACAAACAACACTTAATTACTACAGAAAATCTCTAATTAAGCCAAGGACTAGGGTTGGAAACATCTCACCGGAGATACTCGAGCTTGTGGGCATCGATTACCAAGCTCCAAGATACACTAAATCATTTCCTAAGTCATAAAACTCAAGAACATGCAAGATGGTCAAGCCAATTTCGTGCAGAAAGTTGGGGAAAAATATCGAGTTGGAAGATGGCTTACCCATAATTTTCATGTATGATAGACGTAAAGAGGACGACAAGAGCTTCGCGTGGCCGCAAATCGTGCGTCAATCGGAGTTCTGGATCAAAAGTTATCGCGATCGGAAGTTGGTGTGAGCGGTGTAAGAATTGGTATGAACCAATTCTCCAACCAGTTCTCAGCAGCTCTCTCTCCCATTTGGTCGAGAGTGAAGGGAGAAAATGGGCTGAAATTGTGTTGGCTCTCCCCTTATATACTCATTAATGGGTGGCACGTTTGTAATTTCGCGGTTTGGTCCATTTCGGGCCAAACTTTTAGCGAAGGTGTTCAGGTTCGCGTCCTAAATGTTATTTACTTTGCTGACGTATGATTTCACCAAATCCTAATAGTACTCCGGAATACTCAATTAGGTCGTTGCGGTCGTGGTTAAAAATGCGGGTCTCATACAGACTTTGGTTTTATCTTGTATCTCATAACCTAGGGGCTGCATTACATAAACTAAGTCAGTTAGTTTACCATTGAGAAAGGCATTGTCAAGGTCGAATTGCCTTAATAACTAGCCATGTGTAAGTGCTATAGTAATGACTAGTCTTATCGTTGTTGGTCTCACTACTAGGCTATAGACATCTTTATAATCTATCCCTTCTTTTTGTTGAAAACCTTTTGCTACTAACCTAGCCTTATATATATCCATTGCATGTTTCCAGTGTTGTGTTTTTAAAGCTTGTGTGACAATTTTTGGAGTGCTAAATTTAAAGTCTCTATCAGTATTTTCAGCAGTTAGCAAGGAAGTTGGTTTGAGAATACCAGTTTTAGATCTAGTTTGCATTTGATGTGTGTTGGATGGTTGAACCACAGTCGCAGATGTTGATGGAGGAATAGGTAAAACAACTTCAATTCCTATAATTGGAATAGCCTCTTGAGCAGGAGAGGATGATGGAGGATTTGAAGTATTGATAGAAGCACTAATATCTTTTGATTGAGAATGTGGTATTGAATCTGAGGGAGCTGAAGTTGTATCAATGGTGGAGGATGTTGTAGAGTTTTCCTTTTAAAGAGGAATAATGCCATGTCCACACAGATTATAGTTTTCACTTGCAGCAACAGATTTGTTAGTACTATCAGAATTAGATAACATAGTTGTAAATGGAAATGTAAACTCATCAAAAGTGATACTCTTAGCATAGTAAATTCTACCATCCTTACTAAGACATTTATATCCACTATGATTTGGATCATAACCTATGAAAATACAGAGCTGACTCTTATAATAAAATTTAAATTTATTGTATGGTCTTAGGTATGGATAGCAAGCACACCCAAAGACCTTCAACAGACCTAATCTGGTTGTCTTTCAAATAAAACCTCAAAAGGAGTTTTCATTTGGAGAACAGGTGTTGGAATTCTTTTGATAAGATAGACTACAAAAATGAAGGCTGCATCCCAGAAAGTCAAAGGCATTGAAGCAGTGGCTAATAATGATAGCCATGTTTCAGTGATGTGCCTATGCTTTCTCTCTATACTCCCTTGTTGTTGGTGAATATAGGGACATGAAAGCTTATGCAATATACCATTTTCTTGTAAGAATTTTGTAAAAAGAGTTGAAGTAAATTCCCTACCATTGTCTGTTTGGAGAGCCTTAATTTTCTTACTCCATTTGATTCTCCATGAAAATTTTGTATCCTTAAAATGCAATTAAAGCCTGTGATTTCTTTGTTAGTAAATAAATGCATAGAAACTCATAGTAAGCATCCATAAAACTGATGTAGTACTTAAAACCAGTTTTAGAAGTGAAGGGTGCTGGGCCCCATATGTCTGCATATACAACTTGCATAGGTTCGTATAGGTAGTTGTTGAACTAGGAAAGGGAAGTTGATGCATTTTGGCAAGCGTACATAATTCACATAATATATGAGTAGGTTCATATTGGTTACTTGGTTACAAGGGAATTATTATTCTTCTTCTTCTTCTTTTCATCATCGTGTTACTTCATTTTCTTCATCTTTAACTTCTCAATAAAAGAGAACCAGATTTCTTAATGAAGCGAATTTTCATAAAAAAATAGAAATCAAATTTCTTGAGCAAACAAACCAATATTGAATTAAAGAAATAAACTGGATTTATCACTACAAGAAATTTGATTATTACCGATGGCTTGACCGTCAGAAATTAACTTTTGCGATGGCAAAGCCGTCGGTAGAAACCCGCGGCCAAAAAATGCGTTGGTAAAATAATATTAGCAATGCCTAGGCCTTCGGTACAACTTCATAACTTAAAATCATTTTTTTATATTTTTACCGACGATCAGATCGTCAATAAAAATACGTTTAAAAAATTTTAATTTAATTGTTTAAACTTGTGCTTTTTTAAATTTCTATACACTTGTAACCTAGCAAAATGAGATCACTAATATCTTATCATCGCATCAAGAGCCACTTTATTTTGTGGATATTTGCTAGAATGTTTTGGAACTTAGCGATTGCTAATTAAGTGAGTCCACAAAATTTTTCGAATTTTGCGACAGTTTTTACCGTTGAAAACCTTTCTGTTAGATGAAAATCATTAAATTGAACTGATGCCTATGAATTTGTTTCCATCGGATTACGTCGACGAGAAAATTACCGTTGGAATTTAAAAATCCGATGGAAACACATTTTTGTCGATAATTTTTTCGTCGGATTATTATCCTACAGAAACTCCCACACAAATCCGAATGCCTTCAAAATTTTGACAAATATTCGACGGAAAATCCAACGGAATTCCAATAATTTTTATCGTGACAACTTATCAACACTTTTAGGGGTAAATAGTCAAATTACTCCTTGAAAGATAAGTCATTTGTCGAATTTGTCCGGAAAAGATTTTATCAATTAAAGTAGCCCTCGAAAGATTAAAAATTAGTCATCTGTTATATTATTAACTATTGGCCACATAAAACATTGACGTATTAACACCCTAAAAATAATGTTTTTATTTATAAAAGTTGTTTGACCGAAAATAATGTCATTTCATGTGATTATCGTAAATCGAGAAATTGAAAAGTTATCCTTGTTAATTACGCATTATGGTGTCGTTTTCGCCTAAACAACCCTTATAATTATATTAATCCGTTTAGGGTATTGAAATGTAAGTTAATATAGTATATGGCAGATTATTAACGAAAACCGATAATCGAGTTAGAGAACGAAGGTCAAATATAATTAGTTTTTAATCTTTCAGGGACTAGTTTGATTGATAAACTCCTCACGGACACATTTGACAAACAACCCATCTTTTAGGGACTAATTCTACCATTAATCCAATTTTAAAAGACTAATTTAACAAATATTCCTAAAACAACGACTTATTAATTCTTTGTTTTTTTATTTGTTTAAATTAAATGAACAATCTTTAATTCTAAGTATTAAAAAAATTACAAACTAACCCGTAAAATACATACTTACTTATACAACATTTTAAGATGGAAGAAGGATAAAAGTAGACATGAATTATTACACGGTAAATAAAATTACACATGAATTTTTTAATAACCTAAATGTACACATGATTTTTTTAATAACCTAAATGTACACATGAAATATTCTAGTGAATGTGTATTTTTGTCCAACGATAGAATATTTCATGTGTACATTTGGGTAATTAAAATATTCATGTGTACTTTTATCTAATGAGATAATATTTCATGTGTACATTTGGGTAATTAAAAAATTCATATATACTTTTATCCAACTTGTAATAATTCACGTGTACATTTATCCATTCTTCATTTTAAGCTTTTCATTCACAGGTTTTGCTAAATTGTGAATCTGGCAATACAGTATATTAAAACGCACTATAATTTGTCACTTAAACTAAAGTCTTCGCGACTTATTAGTCCCAATTTTTTTTTAACGTGTAATCACGTTCAAACCAAACGAACAAGATTAAAAATAAGTCTGAGTTCTCTTTATATAACGAGGGATGTGATGGAAATAGGATCAAACCCTGTCTTCTCCAAAACGATAAGATAGTTGTCCCCTTCTAACATAACATGTTCAAAGAAAATCACGCAATCGTTATTCATCAGTTTTCAGTAATTGGAAATTGATTCCAAGATCGAATGAATTATCTTGCTTCAAGTATACAATAGTTTATTATTCTAGTTCATTGAATTTAATTATCTAAGCAATCGGATTGTTTTCTTTTTCTTTTAAAATTTCCTTTTCAATTTGATTCCTCTTTATTCGACAATTAAGGTAATAACCCAATTTCCTTATTCCACGTACCATGCAATGCAATCATACCAAGTTTGCACGTATATTTCTCATCTACTCATCACTATTATTTCTGTTTATTTTTTATTTATTTAAAGAGTTTTGTGATACACAATTACACAAATTATGCTTACCACCAAGCAAGTTTGAATAGTGTTGAATAATGTCACGTACTAATGAATAGTGATACTAGCTATATTATTGTTGGTGGTGTCTGATTTATTTTATTATATTTTACCATCGGTGCACACTTGTATGTGATTTTTTGCATTTTAACATTAGATTTTAATATATATATATACAATCATGCTAGCTGTACAAGTGATTTCACTAATCAAGTGTAAAACCAAGTAACTTAATGTTGACAAGCCCACTCTCGTTATCAAAGCGCGTGTTCACACGCTTTACAAACACCTTCGTAACAAACACGAAAACGAGAAACGAGTGAAAGCGCATTCAATTTCAATTTCAAATCAAACACAAAAACGTTCAATTTCAATTTGAAATCCAAGAAATTCGGAATAAAAGCAACAATAACGAGAATTAAAATCTTCAAATCCATAACAAACACGTTCAGAGACGAATCGAAGAGAGAAACATACGCTCACTCTCAACTCTCAACTTTCGACGTCGTTTCAAAAGCTACAACACTTGAATCGAAAGGTAAGTTTCTATTAACACTAGATTCCTACTACATTTGGATTATTCTCACTTGAAACCACTTCATTATCCTTCTTGTGCATTTTAGGTTAGTTTAGATTTCGTTATTTGAGTTTTGGTTGAAATCTAGGTTAGTATTTGTGTGCATCAAGAGTTTGCCTCGTCGTTCTTAGGTTTTCTTTGCTTTTAATTGATGATTCAATATTTGATGGCATTGTTTCTTATTTGTGTGCATTCTGGAACGTTATTTGTGTGCATTCTGGGTCAGGCTTGCTGCTATAAAACATTAGTGAGGTCTTGTTGCATTATTTGATACCTGAATGCATTGCTTGGATTTTGTGTGCATTCTGGAACGTTATTTGTGTACATTCTGGGTCAGGGTTGCTGCTATACAATTTTAGTGAGGTCTTGTTGCATTATTTGATACCTGAATGCATTGCTTGATTTTTGTGTGCATTCTAGAACGTTATTTGTGTGCATTCTGAATCAGGCTTGCTGCTATACAATTTTAGTGAGGTCTTGTTGCATTATTTGATACCTGAATGCATTGCTTGGATTTTGTGTGCATTCTGGAACGTTATTTGTGTGCATTCTGGGTCAGGGTTGCTGCTATACAATTTTAGTGAGGTCTTGTTGCATTATTTAATACCTGAATGCATTGCTTGGTTTTTGTGTGCACTCTGGAACGTTATTTGTGTGCATTCTGAGTCAGGCTTGCTGCTATACAATTTTAGTGAGGTCTTTTTGCATTATTTGATACCTGAATGCATTGCTTGGTTTTTGTGTGCATTCTGGAACGTTATTTGTGTGCATTCTGGGTCACGCTTGCTGCTATACAATTTTAGTAAGGTCTTGTTGCATTATTTGATACCTGAATGCATTGCTTGGTTTTTATGTGCATTCTGGAACGTTATTTGTGTGCATTCTGGGTCAGGCTTGCTGTTATACAATTTTAGTGAGGTCTTGTTCCATTATTTGATACCTGAATGCATTGCTTGGTTTTTGTGTGCATTCTGGAACGTTATTTGTGTGCATTCTGAGTCAGGCTTGCTGCTATACAATTTTAACGAGGTCTTGTTCCATTATTTTATACCTGAATGCATTGCTTTGGTTTTTGTGTGCATTCTGGAACGTTATTTGTGTGCATTCTCGGTCAGGCTTGCTGCCATACAATTTTAGTAAGGTCTTGTTGCATTATTTGATACCTGAATGCATTGCTTGGTTTTTGTGTGCATTCTGGAACGTTATTTGTGTGCATTCTGGGTCAGGCTTGCTGCTATACAATTTTAGTGAGGTCTTGTTACATTATTTGATACCTGAATGCATTGCTTGGTTTTTGTGTGCATTCTGGAACGTTATTTGTGTGCATTCTGAGTCAGGCTTGCTGCTATACAATTTTAATGAGGTCTTGTTGCATTATTTTATACCTGAATGCATTGCTTGGTTTTTGTGTGCATTCTGAAACGTTATTTGTGTGCATTATGGGTCAGGCTTGCTGCCATACAATTTTAGTGAGGTCTTGTTCCATTATTTGATACCTGAATGCATTGCTTGGTTTTTGTGTGCATTCTGAAACGTTATTTGTCTGCATTCTGAGTCAGGCTTGCTGGTATACAATTTTAGTGAGGTCTTGTTGCATTATTTAATACCTTAATGCATTGCTTGGTTTTTGTGTGTATTCTAGAACATTATTTGTGTGCATTCTGGGTCAGGCTTGCTGCCATACAATTTTAGTGAGGTCTTGTTCCATTATTTGGTACCTGAATGCATTGTTTGGTTTTTGTGTGCATTCTAGGACGTTATTTGTGTGCATTCTGAGTCTGGCTTGCTGCTATACAATTTTAGTGAGGTCTTGTTCCATTATTTGATACCTGAATGCATTGCTTGGTTTTTGTGTGCATTCTGGAACGTTATTTGTGTGCATTCTGAGTCAGGCTTGCTGCTATACAATTTTAGTGAGGTCTTGTTCCATTATTTGATACCTGAATGTATTGCTTGGTTTTTGTGTGCATTCTGAAACGTTATTTGTCTGCATTCTGAGTCAGGCTTGCTGGTATACAATTTTAGTGAGGTCTTGTTGCATTATTTG
>JASCZI010030797.1:6549-34811 GCA_036250425.1 Stylosanthes scabra
TCGATACACAATCACTAGAAAGAGAGAGAAGTTAGAGAGAGAAGCTCTGAGAGTTCCTTTGTAAGCTCTTAAGCTCTTCTTCTTCCTCCCCCTCTTCTGCATGTTTTCAATCATCAATCAATAAAACCTATATCTTCAATCTAAATCTCTATCCCTTCGCAAGTGGCTCAGCCGCTAGCTTGCTTAATAACACTGGGTGGTTTTTCTATACCCCTTTAAGTATAACATAAATATAATTCAGTTATAGCATAAGAATAACGCTGGCCGTGCATCACCATAGTTATCTTATGCTATAATTGTTACATATCATTCTTATTGCATATAATTGTTCATACTTACCTGTTGCATCATATTGCATCATGTTACTAGATAATATGTACATATACAATAATACATGTAATATTATCATTATATTTATACCCATAACAATTATCTATGATTACTTTTTATGTCATTTGTTAGTTATGTGCAAATAAAAAGTTGAATACTTATGAATCAATAAAATTAAACAATTCTATTATTATCTAGTGGGGAAGCTTCAACACTACAAGCGGATTGTGAACAAAGCGAGTAGTGATAGGGATAGAAGAGGATCGAGAATTGAGGCAACAGTCAAGAAATTGCACCACAACTTCACAAGGCATAGAAAAACCCCAAGCTGGGTTGTAGTACAGTAGTAGCCACTAGCAAGGGCCGGATACTGAAAACTAGATTAGATTAGTATCTCAATTAAATATTAATTTCTTTTTTATGATTAATACAAAGCACTGTTACGGTGTCACCAACTTCATATGATATTGATACAGATCAAATTGACATTTTAAAAGGAATACCCGAATAACGAAATCTGACAGAAAGCTCACGTTTAAGGACTAGATTAATTCTATTCCAGTGCAGAAATATTTAACTTGCTGAGAACACTGAAGTACATGTATTACGTATATATGCAAATTTAATTCGACCGCAGTTAAAAGATCGCCAAAATAAGTCCCAAATTAGAATATGCATAACGCTAAGACCAAAATTTACCACGTTAGGATGATAGAAAGCTTAGCTCAAACATTAATGCAGCAAATTGTACCTCACTTGCATAGATGACTGCCAAATATTCCAAAATAGATACGAAAAAACAGTGAAAAAAAAAAAGTAATGAAAAAAAGAGGGAACAAAGATTGTCCATATTCTTAACTAATTAGCTACTAAAATTAAAAGTGCAGCTAAGTTAGGCGATTTAGTCAACTTCTTCCATCTTGCTTCCCTCAGCATCAGCATCAGCTTCCTCCAATGGAGGCATGTCCGCATCTACATCACCAGCATCCTCATCAATGCTCAGACCAAGCTTCAACATTCTGTGGATCCTGTTACCGAAGGTGTTTGGATCATCAAGGCTGAACCCAGAAGTTAGGAGTGCAGTTTCAAAGAGCAAGAGAACAAGATCCTTCACAGACTTGTCGTTCTTGTCTGCCTCGGCACGCTTCCTCAACTCCTCCATGATAGGGTTCTCTGGGTTAATTTCCATTGTCTTCTTGCTTGACATGTACCCTGCCATGCTGTTGTCCCTCAATGCCTGAGCCTTCATGATCCTCTCCATGTTAGCGGTCCAGCCGTATTCACCAGTCACAAGACAGCACGGTGAGTCAACAACGCGGTCGGAAACAACCACCTTCTCGACCTTGTCTCCCAAGACATCCTTGATAACCTTGCAAAGACCGTCGAATTTCTCCTTCAGCTCTTCCTTCTTTTTCTTCTCATCCTCGCTCTCATCAAGTTTGAGACCCTCCTTGGTGGCAGACACTAACTTCTTGCCCTCAAACTCCTTGAGCTGACCAACAGCATACTCATCAATGGCATCAACCATGAAGAGAACCTCATAGCCCTTTTTCTTGAGCTTCTCAAGGAATGGAGAGTTTTCAACAGCTTTCTTACTTTCACCGGTGATGTAGTAGATATCATTCTGGCCTTCCTTCATCCTGGTCACATAGTCCTTGAGGCTAGTCATCTCATCACCACTCTTGGTGGAATGGTACCTGAGAAGTTCAGCAATTTTACCCTTGTTCTGAGAATCCTCATGGATACCCAGCTTCAGATTTTTGGAGAAAGACTCGTAGAACTTGTTGTAGTCCTCCTTGTTCTCAGCAATTTCAAAGAAAAGCTCGATGCACTTCTTGACCAAGTTCTTGCGGATGACCTTGAGGATCTTGTTCTGCTGCAGCATTTCTCTTGAGATGTTAAGTGGAAGATCCTCTGAGTCAACAATACCCTTGACAAAGCCAAGGTATTCAGGGATCAACTCCTCACAGTTGTCCATGATGAACACACGGCGAACATAGAGCTTAATGTTGTTTGGCTTTTTCCTTGTGTCAAAGAGATCAAAGGGTGCCCTCTTGGGAACAAAGAGGATAGCCTTAAACTCCAATTGACCCTCAACAGAGAAGTGCTTCACAGCCAAATGCTCTTCCCAGTCATTGGTGAGACTCTTGTAGAACGCAGCATATTCCTCCTTTGTGATCTCCTCTGGCTTCCTCATCCAAATAGGCTTCTGCTTGTTCACCAAGGACCATTCATGAGACACCTCCTTTATCTTCTTTTTCTTTTTCTCTTCCTTCTCCTTCTCTTCATCAACTTCCTCCACCTTACCCTCCTCTTCCTTCTTCTCTTCCTCATCCTCATCATCAGAAATTTCCTTCTCAGTGGTCTTCTCGATCCAGAGAGAAATTGGGTAGCTGATGAACTCGGAGTGCTTCTTAATCAAGTCCTTCAATCTGCGCTCCTCAAGGTACTCAAGCTGGTCTTCCTTCAGGAAGAGAGTGATCTTAGTACCTCTGCCAAGAGGCTCTCCGGCTGTATCCCTGGTGACAGTGAACGATCCACCAGCTTGTGACTCCCACACATACTGCTCGTCATCATTGTGCTTGGTGGTGACAATAACCTTCTCGGCAACAAGGTATGCAGAGTAGAACCCAACACCAAACTGACCAATCATGCTAACATCAGCGCCAGCAGCCAAAGCCTCCATGAACTCCTTGGTACCAGACCTCGCAATGGTACCGAGGTTGTTCACCAAATCTGAAATAATATGCAAATCACAGCATTGAATTAGAAACATTTTATGATCAATCAAACACGAGAATAAAGTAGGTTTATCTAAGAATTTAAAGAATCAATGTTAACCACTTACCAGCCTTGGTCATGCCTATACCACTGTCAACGATGGTAAGTGTGTTATTGGTCTTGTCAGGGATAATATGGATGAACAACTCAGGCTGAGCATCGAGCTTGCTCTTATCCGTCAAACTCTCGAATCGAATCTTGTCCAAAGCCTGAATCACAGAAATTCACAGACTCAGTTAGTTTATGTATGAAAAATAAACACGTAACAAAATCTTCTATTTACCAAATGCAGCACAGACATGGTTGCAACTTGCAACTAAGTATTACTTTAATTTAAATCAAAATAGCTCATTACAGAGTTACAAAGCAAGTTTCACAAACTACAATGACTATGTTCTGAAACCATACAACAAATATCGATCCACATTCAAAATTTTAATCGAAGAATGAACACAATAAGAACACATTCATCGTCATAACAACACGAAAATTCTTTTAAAAAATAGGTAAATAAGTATAAATAAATGAATAGAAAAACGTATAATCAGATACAAATAGAAAAAAAAATAGAAACGACTAAGAATAACAAGAAGAAAAACGTAACTAATAAACAATAGCCAAAAGGTATAATCAGCTAACAAAACAGCAGATCTCAAGAAATATTCAAAATGAAAACAAACACTAATCGAATTGAATTAAAACAAAAAATAATACAAGAGATACACAAACAAAAAGCACAGATCGGGAAAAAGAAAAACGAAAACAAATGAAAGATGGAGAAGAAAGAGGTTACGTACATCAGAGGCGTTACTGATGAGTTCACGAAGGAAGATCTCCTTGTTGGAGTAGAAGGTGTTGATGATGAGGCTGAGAAGCTGGTTAATCTCAGCCTGGAAAGCGAACGTCTCAGCCTCCGCCATGGTTGATCTAAAAGCACAGAGAAAGAGAACAAGAAGATGCGAAAAGAGAGAGGTTAGGGTTTTCGGTGAGTGAGTGTTGTTTGGAGGCGTTTGAAGGGGAGGGATTAGTAAAGGTTTCTGGGGGAAATGGATTCGTCCTTAAAAATTTATATAAAGAAAAGAGTTTGTTTCTAGATCCTTCTATGAGGGAAGAATAATGGTTAGTTGTGGGGTTTAAATTGAATATTCTAATTTCCCCTCATGCCTTAGCTTGTCGGGCACTCGGGCCCACACATTTGCGGATTTGCCTTATTCATTAGTAGTTCGGATTTCGGGAACTTTTTGCTTAGTTATACACATTTTGGGTTTTTTTTTTTAATAAAATAAATAAAATCAGTATTTTCTATTAAAAATTATTTAAACATTATTTATTAAAATCATTTTTTTAAATTAGGGAATAATTGGTGTAGGTTATACCGTTTTTTATAAAAATCGAGAAATTAGAGGAGAATCTATGTAACCTTCACCATTTTTCTTCTTAAGTGTAAAATTAATTAGTCAATAATTTTATAATGCAACCTTTATCATAATCACACTCGAATAACTAAAAAATGTAATATTTGTGTGAGATAGAAGAAATATTATGTACTTATTTTCTTTTGATCTTTGTGTTATGTTTGCACAGTATAAAAGAACAATAATAAGCACGAATGAGGTAGACATGTCACTTATAACATTTTGATACTATGAAATAACATCTATGCGAATGACTTTGTTCGTAATTTATAGCATTGTTTGACGATGGGATAAAATTGATATAACTTCAAAATGTTAAGAACACAAATAGAATATTTTAAACGTTATGTATATCTTTGAAATTTACATTATACGTTGAGGATAAAACTAATATTTTACCTAAAAATAAAAGTCTACTTTTACCTTTTTATTTTAGTCATAGATTGGACAACCTCCAATTCTAGGTATCCCAAGTCCTAACACACACTCTTCCTTCTATAGGTTATGAAACCTTGTGCAGCGTATTAATAGGCCAAGAAATCAACCACTTGGACATTGCCTCAGCTGCCCATTACCCTTAAATCAAAGGCAGTCCAATCCCAATCCGACGAGCCCAATTTTAATGGTTGGTGGGTTGGATATCCCCATGCCTTTTGGTCCAACATGGCATGTTGATGTGCATTTTTCTTCCCACTGACTCAACATTTTGAGTAACCGTTCTGTCAAAATTAGTAAAGGTTAAACATAAGGTAAGTAATTGCTCATATCCAATGTTAAGAGAACCGGACCGGTCATTGAACCGATAGAGTGACTAGTTTAAGAGTTTAAAGATTTGATCGAGGTCGAACGGTGGTCGCCTGGTCGGACCGATTTACTTAAATATATAATAAAATAATTCAAAATTATTATAAAATATAATATTATTAATTTTTTAAAAAAACCACTAAAAAACCGGTCCGATTTTACCGATTCACTGGTTTTCAACGAATTTGATCGATTTTTGACCAGTCTTCAGACACAAGTTTTCACCCATGAACCGGACCGGACAAGGAACCTGTTGCCAGTTTTTCCGGTCGAATCGGCCGGTCCGGTCCAGTTTTTAGAACACTGCTCATATCATAGCCATAGGTAGGGCCGTCAAAATGGGTCAAACCCGTCGGGCCAGCCCGTTTATCCGTTTAAACGGACGAGCTTTCGTCTCTGAGCGCGGACCATTTAAAATTCGGGCTTAAAGGGGCTAGCCCGTTTAACCCGGAAAAATACATGCTTAAACGGGCTAGCCCGCGGGCTAAACTTGCTAGCCTGTTTATTTAATTAATTTAAAAAAAATTTTTAAAAAAATAGCATTTTTCCCTATACTTTATCCTACTCGATCCGAAAACCCGACCCATCAACAAAAAACTTCGTTTTTTTATATGATTTTTTCTCTAAAAAAATGTTTTTTTTTCAAAAGTAATTTTTTTAAATTAAAAATTAAAAATTTTATTTATTTTTTTAAAAAATATTTAATTAATTAATTAAACGGGCCAGCCCGTTTACCCGTCGGGCTGGCCATAAATGGGCCGGACTAGAAAAATTCTAGCCCGTATAAAACCGGATTAAACGGGCCGGGCCTAAATGGGTCAGGCTCGCCCGTTTGACAGCCCTAGCCATAGGTTACCAAACTCATCAACTATCTTATACATACCTCGGGCAAATAATCTTAACAGATTACAACACAATTGGAGATTTGGAGTTCTTATAGGTATCGACACTCTCGAAATGGAGCATTACGTTATCGCCATCACTCAAACTCAATTTCTAGCTCTAGCTTTTTTCTATTTTTACCAAAAACATATTGGGGGCGAAGCTCAAACTCGAGACCTTTACTGAAAAAGAGAATAAATGTAGTTTGAGCTACATCTCGTTGGCAATTTTTAGTCCTAACTTGTTCATAAAATAGAGAAACTCTAGGGACCCAATAAAATTGGGAGCCAATGTGTCATCAATGGTGAATAACGTTGTGGTAAACAAAATCCTCTTTTTTCTTCTTCTTTTTCTTCACATCATCAGCATCTCACCTCCACTGCCATGGATCTTGTCCTTGATCTTGTCTACAAGACCCTTCTTGCACGTGGCTACCATGTTCTCCCTCCTCCTCTACTGCCATGGTGCTCTCTAGTAGGGATGTTCATGAAATTAGGTGAAATATGTCTCCTTTAAATCAGATCCGTCCCAAAAAATACACATGGTCTATTTTTTAGATTATATCCCGACCTTAAACCTAATGAAATTTCTTCGATTTCGGACCAGGTGAAGCCTGGATGAAAATTAGGTCTTCTCTAATCAAATTTTAAAAATAATAAATTAATGATCAATCACATGATAATAGTATAAATATTTAAGTTTCATGCAAATAAAACATAATATAGTCTTAACATAATAAATCTCAATATTAAAACATAATTTTAACTCTCAAGCGTAGTCCAAATTTTTAAAGAAATATAATTTTTAAATAATATAATTGGGCCAAATAAGTTTGGAAAATGAGTAGAGTGAGTTTTAAACAAAAAGTGAACCAAATAAATAAAAGTTACATAATCACATAATTATATTTCATTGTTCACTAATTTATTTCATAAACACACTGCTATATTATTTAAAAATTTTAATTTTTTATATACCACCGGGCCGGAACCTGGTGACCCGAGCATAGGCCCAACTCGAATTTTATATTTTTACCAGGTTGATTTTATTGGCTACGATCTTAATTCGGGTCACTGAAGTCGGGCAAAACAATGACCACATTTCATCGGACCTAGGTCAGTTCGGACCATAAACACCCCTATTCTCCAGCACCACATAGTGCTGATCGACATTCTTTTTCTTCTTTGCTAGAAAAAAAACCTCTGCCTCTGCACCCTAACGGCATTATAGCTAGTCTCGTCCTTTTGTTTACCAAAATTTCAACCTGCTGTTGGACGGAACTAGTGGCAAAGCCTGAGGTTTGTACAGTGGCCGGTGGAATGACCATACGCACTCCCTTGGACACTGACTCTCCATTGTTAAAGGTGATGAGGTTTTTGATGATAAATTCGATCAGTTTCGGATGATAACTTTAAACAATTTTAAATGATAACTTTGATCAATTTTGGATGATAATTATTTTTAATTTTGGACAATAACATCTAATTAAATTTTTTGGCTCTTTAATGAGTCTCTAATGTTGGTTCGTAATATTATTACATAAAAATATTGAAAGAAATAAATTTAAACAAACCATCTAACTCCACTTAGTCATGGCAATTCCTAATGATTATACAAATAAAATTTATTCCATTCAAATAAATTAAATTTTCTTTTATATAAAATCAGCCAAACTGAATGTATACTTTAGACAAAGTAAGCGACTCTGCTTCCAAACAAGTAAACACCGTTTTCATTCTATAGTAATTAATTAATAATTAAGTTATAATAGAGAATTCTAAGCTTAATTATTTTTTTAATAATTATGAAATAAAAAATTACAGCTAATGTGGGCATTGTAGGGTCGAATACTCGAATCTCATAAATAGAGTTAACACGATGTTGACCCCGGCAAAATAAATAAATAAATTAATTAATTAAAAAAAAAACAAACGTGAAAACCTTTTTCGGTTTTTGGTTTCACTCCTTTGGATAGAGATAATGCTTTCCTCTTTCCTCTTTCCTCAGCTTCAAGCTTTTCTGGTGTAGTGTCAAGAACAAGAAACTACTCTCAACTTCCGAACTCAGCATGCATGGCTCTTTTAACATTTCTCATGCTTTCACCTCCAACAAGGTACTAATATTTTTCTTATTGAAGAACTATATAAGCCAATTTTTCATTTTTCAATATTCTTTTGGAAGATTAAGACTTTTAACACTAAAGATTTATGATTTTATGATTTAGAATTTAAAATTCGAGATAAATAAATAATTTTAAAAAGATTGACTATATTAACCCCCAAAAAAAAAATGGTTTGCCAGTTGAACTCTTCTAATTTTTTTGTGTATTTCACAGCTCCTGATATTTATTTGATTTCTTTGATTTTACTATTACATAGTTCAATGCATAAATTTCCACTTAAAAAACGGTTATACATGAATCCGTGTTCAAATAACATTCACAACCTTTTTTTTTTTTTTTTTTAAATATAAATTTTAAAATTTGTTAAATGAAAATGTGGATGAACATTAGAGCATACAAGGACTTATACATACATTTAGTTGCTTCAAACCTTATAAAAAAATTTCCAGGTTCTTGGAGAATGCAAATCTCAAATGTGCTGTACTTAAAGGTTTGGGTAATAATAATAATAGTGTCAGAGCAATAACAGAGGGAAGATTTTCAAGAAGGCTAATTCTGCAGTTTATGGGTATTAACCATGTCATATATAATGCTTCTTTTGCTTTGGCTGCACCAATTATGCCAGAAATGAAGGAACCTGAAGTTATAAGGTTTGTGTGTTCCTTTTGTTAATATGTTGTTTGTGTGAATTGACAAAAATTGTTAGTGTATTGTGATATATGATTTATTGTTCTTTATGTGAAGCATCTAGGACTTTGAAGCTGCCTAGTGGAGTGATAATTCAAGGTAAACCATATATATATATGAAGAAATGCCTTGAATGCATCATACTTTTGGCCCCTAAATTTTAAACCCTAAAACCCTTGAATTTTTAGGGGTGCCAACTTTAGGCTCGAGGCAAATTTCGGGTACCAATATGAGTATTAACTCAAATGGAAATTATTATTAATGTAAAGCTGTACTAAGATCTATTTCACTACATTATTAGGCTACCTTTAGATAAAGACACAAAGATAGTGGACATGAAAGGACTAAGGAGACACAATTTCTACCTCACATACAAAAATTCTTAGGGTGGTTTGTGTTATTTATTTTCTATTTACATTTTCAGTGCTTTCTGGTTATAAAATTTTGTGAAGAAAAATAGAGAAAACAATGAAAACAATAAAATTCAATTTTCTATTTTTACTTATGGTTTTCTCTTTTTCCTTACAAAATCCTGAAAACATGTAACATTGAAGACGAAAACAAAAAATGAAAATACAAACCAAATGCGTCATTTTCTCTATTTCCTAAATGTTCACATAGAAAATACCTATATCTATTTACGTCTATCTATGTTTTTATTTTTGTTTCAATATGCATGCGACAAGTTTACCCTTAGCATGGCCCTACATATGAGATATCTTGTTGATAAAGAAACACTTTGAGGTTCCACACTATTGAGTCTGATTCATGGATTGAAATGAACTTAGCTGTCAATATAACCTTTTTCTGCATAAACAATTTTTCTTACAAGTTTACAAATTAGATATAGTTGAAGGGGGAGGACCAGAGGCACATGATGGAGACTTGGTTGAATTCAATTATGTATGCAGGCGTTCAAACGGCTACTTTGTCTACAGGTAATTTCTTACCATGAAAATTTTGTGTGACAATGATTTCACCGAAAAAAGATCGATATTAGGCCGATCGTTATGAGTTATAACTTATGATCCAAAATTTGTTTCACATGTTACAAGCAAATACTAAAGTAGTTCTTTAAAAGACTCTGTCACTGGCAAACTAAAACCTGCAAGAACGAAGGTCATGATTTGGAACATTATGTCAAGTGTTGATACTTGATAGTCTTCCATGGCCAAACAGTCTTCCGAATTCTTGTGTACCTTTCGGTGGTTTACACCACATGTTTACCATTTTCTTGTAGTTAAGCTAGCATATCTGATGTATTACTCTCTTGTTGTTGCTCGGTTTCATAATGTGATGATTCGTGATAGTACGGTGGACCAATTTAGTGGAGAAAGTAAACCTGTCACACTTCCTTTGGATGAGAACCAGGTTAGTTTCTTTCATTCAATAGTGAAAGGCAAGGGAACTAAATCTTGAATGTGTTTAATTACTATTCATTTCACATGAGGTTATAAATCTCTGGATATTTATTAGGTTAGGATTTCTAACAAGTGTTTGTTAATCTTTCATTGATTCATAATCATTTTCAACTTTATGTCTTTTATAAGCATTAGTTCTGTTCCCTCTTGTTCTTGTTTTTCTGCATTTATTTTATAATAGCTTAGTTCAATAAATATGATGATACAGTAGATCTGATTTTCAAGGATCAGGGTCCTCTTATGTTTAAAGTGAACATGAACACATTACTACTATTATTGATTAAAATCTTTTTAACATTTTGTTTTTCTTTGCTAGAGCAATCAAATCAATAGTGGGAATGTTAATGTTTTTTGTTCTTTGACTAAATAGATTAACTAAAATATCTGATATTGCAAGTTGCATGTTTGAACAGATGATAGAGGGCTTAAAGGAGGTTCTGATTGGCATGAGATCTAATGGTACCTTTTAAGATCTTGTACTTATTACATGACAATTTTGTTCTGCATCTATGACATTTTTAACTATATAAAGTAATTACAGAAATTGTTGGTATCTTTGTTTCTGTGATTGAGTCATGAAACTTATTTATTTATTTATTTTTAATTTCATTTCTAGGGAAGAGAAGGGCACTAGTACCACCTTCGGTAGGATATGTGAATGAGAACTTGAAGCCAATACCAGAAGAGGTTAGATGTGTACTACATAAACAAGGGTTAAACACGGTTGGATATGATTCGATCGTGTTTAACCTTTCTTTCTTGCAATTTATCAATTTTTACATTTTAGTATAGTTATATTCACATGCGAGTATGGACCAATTCTTAGCTCATTCAAAAGTGGATGATATGAGCCATTAAATTGGTCCATACTTGATATGATATGAATATATCACATACAAAAATGCTATATGCATGCTAAAAATCAGTCATCAAATCAACTATTATGTATTTGTGTATGAATATATGTATTTTATACGAATGACTGATTTTTTGTGTACAACTAAGATGGTTGTATAACATAACATTACTTGATTTGAATATAGTGAATTTGTAAAGATTGTTTTTTCGGCAATTGCAGTTTGGCCCTCGACGCAGCCTTTTCTCTCATGCACAGGAGCCTTTGGTATTTGAGGTTCAGCTCTTGAAAATTTTGAGTCCACCACCACCAACACCATCTGCATTTAACTAAATCGGTTCTTTATTCTTCTCTTGTTTCAGACTGCTTTCGTTGCCTTATTATTAAGCAATGGAGCCTTGATTTTTTTTAAATGAGAACCTTGGTAGGAGAAGATTGAAAGTTTTATAAAGACATGGAAAGGAAGTTGTGTATGAATATTTGATAGCACGAAAAATAGGATGGCAGGAGAATGAATAGTTATAAATAAAAGTAAAGAACATATACTTTGTTGGGCAGTGTATGGCTTGGATTGTATAAAATCCAAACCATATATCCATATTAAAACTATTTTTGTGGTTTAAGAACCAAATTATAACTGGTTTGTATAAGGTAAACCGGTTTTTAATTATGCATCGTTTTTGTTATAAATTCAATTTTCTTTTTAGCTGCAAATCCAGTTTCCTATTTTTTTTTAAAAAAATAATGTATGCCTATCACGTTACACCTCTGTACATCCCTTATTTTCTTTTTCTATTTTGATTTATGTGTTGGGATATACTATTTATGTGCTATACTTATGCTGATATTTACATTTTTGGTGTTATAAATGAAATATTTGGAGGTGTTTTTAAAAAAATTTCCTTAGTTCTATATGTCCTATTTGTGCAAATAGTGATCTACATATAGAGCAAATGTTGTCTAGCAAAATGATTGTTTACCATCTTAAAAATCTTGAATGAAATTTGAAACAAAATGTGAATCAACAATATGATATCATATCATAGGAAGTATTTAAGGTGTTTTATGGTGTATAGTAATTAAGTAATTTTAGCCGTTGAGTTTAATATGTATATAATTTATAATAATTTTTTAATTGAGATTAACGACTAAGCTTACTAGATTACCATACACCCATGATATACAAGAAATGCATCCTCGAATCCAATAATGAAAAATCCATTGACATGATGTATAGGAGTACTAGTGTTTAAATATTTTAGCACATTTGATAAATTTAATTAAGCATAGTTAGTTTAGTCATCATCAAGATGATCAATGTCATTGGAACATCTGAACAAGAACAAGATATCTACAAAAATAAAATATTAAGTTAAATTTATAAAATTTTGTTGAAAACCTCTTATGATCTTACCGTGCTCAACTTCTCAAAAGAAAAAGAAAAAGAAAAAAAAAAACCTTAAAACATAAGCACCCTTTAAAGGCTAGAAAAGATCTTTTAGCCAATCTTTTCTTTTTCCTCTACAATTCAGCTATATTTTTTCCTTTTCTTTTTGGTATTTACAATTCACCTATATATGTCTATTAAGCATTAATCAAACAATTTAGGGTTAGGCATGGATGGGATTTTAAAAGATCCAAACTACATCCAATTTCGAATAATTTTTGTGGATTATAATTTATAAACTAAAGGGTTAAGTTAAGTAGTGTTTTAGACTTTTAGTTCAAATAATTATTAATTATTAATAAAAAATAAAATTCAATAATTCTAATTTCTATATGTATATTTATTTTGACCACTTAAGTTCAACCAAATTATTTATTTTATATCAAACAGAATATTATTCCGCTGTCAAATAAAAGTTCATTTCAATATTATTTTTTGTGCTATTTAATATTTAAATAGTCTTTTATTTAGCCTAAAAATAAATGATTTGGTTGAATTTTGTTAGCTAAATGAGGCGTACAAATAGCATTATTGAATACAATTTATCTTATTTTTTTATTCCCACAAAATTTAGGAAAAAAATTATCATAATAATAAGAATGTTCATTTTTAACATGTATTACGAGTTAAATATCAGAGTGGCTCTTAAAATTTGACTCGCTTATCAAATTGGCCCTGAATTTTCACTCGCCTCAATTTAACCCCTGAAATTTCACTTCGTAACTCATGTTGGCCTTTTGATGATTTTTCGTTAACGGCGTGCTGACGTAACATGCTGTGTGGACGGTCAGTGCCACGTGTCATAATTTGATATCGCCACGTGGAATCAAGAGTCAATGACAGTCAGTGACACGTGGCATGCTGACGTTGACAACATGCCATGTGTCATGTCTGATTTGCCCACGTGTCACAACACTATTTGTCTATGTGTAGCTGGTATATTTTATTGTATATATCTCAAATTGATCCCTGGAATTTCATATTGAGACTCATTTTAGCTCCTCAAATTAATGGATAAGAATCAAATTGTTCTTTAAAATAATTTTTCTTATTTTTTTATTTTATCAATTCAAAATTACTAATGTTTTTAAAAGGTAATGCTATTTGAATAAGTGGTTTTGGGCTTTGGCCAACCAAGGGATTTATTTCTATGCTAAACAGAATATTATTTCGGTGTCAAATGGTATAAAAAAATGCACCTAAATAAACTATTTAACACCGAAATAATCTTCTATTTAGCATAGAAATAAATCACTTGGTTGCTCTTGTTCGGTCAAAACCACTTGTTCACATAGAATTATTGTTTTTAAAATTCATTAATTTACCTCTATTTTCTACGTATATTGTATTAATACATAATTTTTTTTTTATAAATATTGTTCATTTTTATCATACCTATAGAAAATTAAAATTTATCTAAATCTTATATTTAACTTCTTAAACATCATTACCTCAAACTAATTAATAAAAAAACTAGTTATATAAAGATTACTACGAATGATTTGTTTGTAAAATAATTAAATAGAAAGATTAATTTTCTAATGTAGATATAAAACTCTTTTATTTTTCATCAATTTTTTCTTTTTCAAATCCATCATCAAAATCAAACATTGCAAACTTTCGTTCGTAAACCACGTATACTGCTACATTGTTATTATTAAAATTATCCTATTAATATATAAATTATGTTGTTATATTTTTATAAAATAATTTTTTGAATTAGTCTTTTCTACTGTGTAACATTTTTTTTATTGAATTTTCTTTTAGAAAAGTATATACAAAAATAACAAATTTAAAAGATATTAATAATTTTGAATTTATGAAATAAAATAAAAAATTATTATCGGGACTAATTTGATTCACATTCATTAATTTTAGGGGTTAAAATGAGTTTTAAAGTAAAATTTATGTACAATAAAATATACTAGCTACATGTGGACAAATAATATTTTGACACGTGGGCAAATTAGATTATGACACATGGCATTGTTATCCACGTCAGCATGCCACTTATCACTAACAGCCACTTCATTGCTTATTCCAAGTAGCCAAATCTCTTTACGACATGTGGCACTTATCGTCCACGTCAATATACCACATCATGGCGCTGTTAACGAAAAATCACCAAACGAATTTTTGCAGGTACAACAATTATAGGTAACAAATAAAAATTCAGCTAATATCAGCTAATAATTTATACAATTAATATTGGTGTACACATAAAACACACAATCACATCGTAATTAATATTAAATGTTTTATTTCTTTATATTTAAGATGTTCTGTTTATAAGTTTAGGGTTTAGAGTTTCAGGATTTGTTGGTTAGAAAATATTGGTTACTTATACTTTTCAAATTAAATTTTTTTTTTTTTTAATATCCGTCTTGAATCTTGATAGTGATCAATTCAATTTTTCTCAGCAGGCACCGAACTATAATTCCTTAGCTTCTAATCCAGCGTATAATAACACTCACCAATCATCATTCATCTTTGATTCCAAATCCCACTTAACATTTTCAAAACGATCTTCTTCCCATTTCTCAACTTGGAACAAAAGAATAAAAATGCAGGGTTGGTTTTCTGGACAGAGCAGTAACAGTGGCGACGATCCGATGAAAACGACGTCGTCTTTGTTGGCCGATTGGAATTCCTACGAGGCCTCACAATCCTCTCAGGAAACCTCCACTTTGATGCCCTTTGATATTGAATCCGCCGTTAGGTCTGCAAACGACACCGTTTCTGGAACCTTTAGCGTGTAAGCAAAGCGTTCTCTCTCTTCACTCTCTATTTACTTCTCATTCTCTTAATTAGTATCATTTTATTGGAATATGTTGTGTTAGGGTTCGTAGGATTGGGAATTTGATTGTCTGTGTCAGTGATCTGGGGATCTATGTGCGTTATTTGAGGAGATTTAGGTTATTTCATTGTAGTTATTATGGTGAATTGCAAGGTTTTCACTGTTTTCACAGGGTTTGTTGGCAATTGATACCGTTTCTGTGGGATAAGATTTTGAAAGAGAGAAAGAAACTCTGGAGTATGTTAGTTTAGTTTCCATAACTAAGGAAAGCTAGATTAGTAGAATTCTTGATGTCTTGAAAGAATGTGAAGTGCTGTAGATGTAGACAATTTAGTATTTTGGTGTCTTGTTGACCGATCCATTTTGTTGATTATTCTCCTTGCCTCGAAAAACTGGTTAGGTATTTTTGGCTTCCTCTTTTACAATGAAAATGCTATATTGTTTTAGAATGGAAATCTTCATGAATTATTTATAGCCTGAGAGAAACGAGGAAATGTCATGGAGAATTTAGATGGCATGTACAACTAGTTGAGCTTGGAGTCAAATTTAAAATGGTAGCTTCGAGAGATTCCTTTTGAGCTGAATGTTGCTTTTCAATTCCCAGAACAGCCTTCTTCCCTTGAAATACTCTGCAATGACGACACAAGTTTAACATACTAACTCCTGAACTTAATTTATAGTTTTTTATTGGAGAAATGCTGGTCGAGACTTGGAAAGGTATTCGTTGAGAAAAAATAAAAAGAACAATGATTTTCGCTATTGAAATGCGAACTGTCAGCCCTTCAATTGACACATTTCCATGTATGGATATCTGGTTCATCCATTCAAGACCATGCTATAATTTGAAGTGTAAGGAAAAGGTGCAGATAACTATTGTTTGATGTTGATAAAAATGGTTATCTCTTGCTAGATGCTTTAGAACAGTAAAAGAGGATTTGCAACACAATCAGACATGAAGGAAATAGATCAGCATGAATTATAGCTTACATGTAGAAATGATTCAAGTATTAGAGGCCCAAGATCATGGGCTATGAGAGGAGAACTTGAACAAAAGCTGACCAAGTCTCAGATCCTTTTTGCTCAAACACTTCTTGTTGATGGGTTAGCTGCCATTTAAATGTGATACTAGGGCATGTGGAGCTGTTCCTGGCAGTGACTAAGGAGCTGCCACTCTCAGCTATGCACTACCTGGTGAAACAGAGTGCATCAGGAGGGAAAAAAGAGATGTTTTTTTTCTTACTTACTAGTTTGTGCTTTAGGGTACAAGGACAGCATCATGCTGCAAGCACCTGCTCCTTTTCCTGTGTAGGGTGTCAGAGAGGTGGTGCAGTTGGTGGGTTGTTAGTGCTGTTTTTCCAATGCTCCCTTTTTTTGTTCAGAGTGCAGGATCACAGGAACTCTAACCAACAATATGGACAAATGGATCTTAAATGGAAAGCAAGGAAGGAAGCATGTAAACAATAAGTTTATTTGTTCCATATGTAGTGCAGTCAGGTTAGGTCTGCTAGATCACTACATATAATGCCATTTGATCTATGTAGGTGATCCCACAGTGTGACAAGGCTTAGTTGTTTATTGTTAACTTGTATTAGTGAGAAGCTGAGAGCTGTGAAGCTGATTCATGATTATTTAAAAGACTGTTGGTGCTGGTGTTAACTATCTTTATGTGGGTAGAGTATTATTCAAAGTTGTGATTGAGATTCTCTTTCCAATTGTAAATTTTAAAGGCATAAAATGGATAATGTCTTGGATGATATTTACTCTAGTGTAATGTCGCTCTCCTCTGAATTAAGCTTGGATGGGATATTCATTTCTAATGCTATTTTTATATGGAAAAATGGATTGTTACTGTTTTTCTTCCTTACCTAATTGTGGGAGAGATAATTTTTATTGTTCTTAAATTTCTTTTCTTGATGATATAAATTGCAGCAAAACAAACAGTGGTTGGTATTTGTGATTTCCGGGAATTTTTCTTGCATTATGGTTAAAGGACATGCTGTCCTCAAGTAGTTAATCTATCTCTCTTATAAATTTGTAGGGTTTCTAAAGGTGTGAGAGATTTACCCGGTAGCTTCCAGTCTGCCACTAGTACTGTTCCTTCCGGCAAATCGCTCGTGTATTTTGGATTGTTTCTGGCAAGTGGGATATTCTTCATTTTCATAGCATTTACATTGTTCCTGCCAGTAATGGTGGTTATGCCCCAGAAGTTTGCTATTTGCTTTACACTTGGATGTGGATTTATTATTGGATCATTCTTTGCTCTCAAGGGTCCAAAGAATCAGCTTGCTCACATGTTGTCTACGGAGGTAACTGACTAGAGTTGCATTTCCTTGCTTGTATAGTGATAATACAACTTTGACCAGTGAATTGTTTGGGCTTTTGTTGCAGAGTTGTAGTCTCCTTATTTTAATTCTAGTACTTTTGCCTCGTTCTAATCATTCCTTGCAATTGTTTTTCAGAGGCTTCCTTTCACATTGGCTTTTATAGGCAGTATGATTGGTACCATATATGTATCAATGGTTCGCCATAGCTATGTTCTTTCTGTGATGTTCTCCGTTATACAGGTAACAGTTTCATATATCCTTAACCTCTCTTTAGCATTTCCCTTCTTCATGTGCTTCAGTAGCGATCTTGATATATAACAAAAACTTTCCATAGCAATCATACAAAATTTAATTTTCCAATACATTTATTTTGCATTCATTAAATGTAAGCATTTAAAACTTTCCTTTAATAGTAAACTTATCATATGCCCTTAGGGCACATGTTAGCTAAACCCTTTTATTTAATTCCTAAGATATCAACTTCCAATCCACAATATTAGGGTCTTATCTCACTTGGTGGGATAGGTTACATGGATCAAACAATATTATTATGTGTTGGATTGGATCATGCTTGTACTCATCACATTTGTGCTTAAATTTCTTTTGATAATAATTCACCAATAAAAAGTATAGTATTAGAGCTCTTTATAATTATATTTATTGTAACATGATCTCTCTCACATACTAACACTATCAATATTGTATTGAAATTTGATTATACTTTGCAGGTTCTGTCACTTGGATACTATGCTATATCATATTTTCCTGGTGGATCTGCTGGAATGAGATTTCTGACTTCTGCTTTTACATCTACAGTAATGAGATGTTTTGGGAGGTGACACTATTTTGGTTAAATAGTAGTGGTTGAGTGAGTGAGATGAGAGATCATTGTCTATATGGCTAGCTGACTTGTAAATTTTGTCTCTTGAGATCTAGAGGTTAAAGCTTTGAAGTTTCAACTTAACTAAGAATATTGCTGAGATGAAGCATCATCTAACATTTTCTATCGGAATGGGGAAAAGAAGTATTCATTTGCCTCTTAATTAGCCTAAACTTTCATATTGCAAATTAACAGCTGATACTGTTGCTTTCTTCCTCTTCCCACTGTTACGCAAACTGGATTTTTCCCCCCTTACGATATCCCTTCGTCTATTTGGTCAAGGACTATTTAAACTCCATTTAACGATCTGTTGCTGGCTAATGGGGTACTGCATATATAAGGTAGAACTAGAACCCTTGACGTTTGTTTAAGCTAACGAATGAACTGACTGTTCGACCAACATTTTTTTTTTAAAGAAACGCTTTTCGTCTAGTACATGCTGTGAGAAAATGAAATCCAAATCATGTTGAATAGATTTCATATGGTTGATGCGAGTGAGTGAATGAATGCTTGATTAAAATTTCCTTATGCACAAACTTTCAACTATCCTTTTTAAGTTACATCATGAATGCTTCAAATCAATGGTAGTCCAAAGTTGTGGACAAGGATCATCAAATATGGCCCCCTCAAAGTAACTGCAAACCATCATCCTTCAGAGATAAACCCTCCACAAACAAGATTGGAACTTGATCCTCATTGGAATAAGTGGATAGAAATCATTACCATTTCTTTCCCCTTTGCTAACCCCATTACTACAAAGAGACCCTTTTCCGGGTTTAAGGGGCCAATGCATGTTTCCATGCTACTTTTTGACCTGTTCATTGGAATTCACTCATCCAACAAATGAGAGACAAATCTCTTCAATATGGCAGACAATTAAAATGGGACCTCTATTTAAATGGTGTTTGTTCATTCACATTGATCTTGAAATCTAATTTAGTGCCACGTTGGTCTCAAAGTGCTGCAAAAATTGGTTTATGTTTATGGATGTTGATTGTTAACTCATGCAACTAGACTCAATTTATGTGCCTAAAGAAAAACTCCACTCATCTCGATCCATTTTTATGGGACTTTGGATTAACACCAAACGATGTGTAGGTAACTATAATTTATTAGAGAATCTCTATAATATATTAGAATTGAGTGACCAATTACACAATCTTTAAAGAACTAGCTCATTAAAACCAAAGTTTTACTCCTCTTGTTTTCACCTTTTAAATATTGGACTTCTATATATACCTAACAAGTTCAAGGTACGAGCATAAAAATCAAAATTCTTCATATAAGAAGGATCATTAAATCAATAAAATTAGATGTTTAAAACTTTAAAAGTCCAATTGAAGTTTAATTGGAAGTTAAATCAAATATAATAAAATAATATTTTTATATTATATTTTTTTTCCTAAAAATGATTTTTTTATAGAAACTTATTTTTAAAAATGAAATTAAATTTTCAAATAAAACCAAACTGATTCACTAATTTTCCGCTACTTTTACCCATTTTTGTGCAAAGTTTTTTTTGGTAGCCTAATTGAATCACCGACTTGAACCGATTTTCAGAATGTGATAGAAACTATTAATAACTACAGGATATACTTTGGTATTATACTTAAATTGAATATGGCTATCTCAATTCCAAAAAATTATCAACAACCCAAAGCTCCTTAGTAGGTAAAAGAAAGGACTTATTTGATACAAATATAAATGATAAAAATGTGAGTTTAATTAGAAATATATGTGAGTTTATATATGTATTTTATTTTAATTTTAGTGGAACATAAATGATAAAATTTGTATTATAAAAACTCTCTTATATTTATATCGTATGTAAAACATATGTAACGAATAACTTATGTTAAAAAAAAAAAACTTAAAAAGAGCTACCTAAATTCTATCCCTAATATAAAGTGTCACGTACAAATTGCTTTATCTAAGAATGTTTCGTCGTGACTAGACTGTTGTTATTCCTTTTCCCCTTTCTAACAACGAAAGAGGAAAAAAAAAAGTCAAAGTGAAAAGGCATGCCAATTAACGGTGAGTTTTAGCCTGCACCGGCCCTGATGAGGTTAAGCATTAACCTTGTCATTGCTGACACAAATTGAAGCAGGTGAATGTTTAGCTGGCAAGTGTTTGTATTTATGTGATATTGGCCCTCACGGCTTTAGTATATTATTATGAATGGCCAACAATTTGTACAATTATCACTATTTCCCTTTTTGCCATTGGGCCCAGATAAATTGATATGTTATACAATAGGTTTTTTGAAGTCGAAAAGAGATCTGAAAAGAATCAAAGGATAATAAATTTATGGGTAATGCTATTTGAACAAGTGGTTTTAGCCAATCAAGTGCAATCAAGTGATTTATTTCTATGTTAAATAGAATATTATTTCGATATCAAATAGTATAAAAAAAGTGCACATAAATAAAGTTCTATTTTATACCGAAATAAATTTTTATTTAGCATAGAAATAAATCACTTAGTTGTACTTGGTTGACCAAAACTACTTGTTCACATAAAATTACTGTAAATTTATTTATATATGGAAAATGAATGAAAATAAAATCATCCAAGGCTTGTTTGACCAAGAAATTAACCCTCACACATAAAAAAGACCAAAAAAGAAAAACCTCACACATATTTTAAAACAAAGTAATAGTAACGAGATCGGGAAATACACCCTTAAATATGAATGTTGCACTAATACTAAAAAATATATATATATATGAATGTTGCATGAAACGAAGGTCTCAACCGTGTTTTTTAGAACTTATTGAAACATATACTCTCACTATTAAATATTTTTTACACGAGAAAATTTTGATAGCCAATATTATGGAGACAATAGACAGTCAATATTATTTTTTCTTCTTTTTTCTTCTCTTTTTTTTTTTACAGCCCATTATTTTCTTAATTATATTCATTGGTTCCCTATTGGTCAATAACCTTGATTCTATAACATTACTCTTTCTTAAAAAAAGTCCAAAACAAAAATAAATAAAAAAACGTTTTTAACCAAATGTTCTTCGCATGTAAGTTGTAACAATTATATTTTTCTGAAATAGTGAATGAGGGAAACTACCCTACTAGGGTTTTCTCTTGTACCCTATTAGGGTTTTTTCTTGTGCTCTAGTATTCTGCTAGAGTTTTCTCTTGTGCACTATTAGGGTTTTCTCTTGTGCTCTAATGTTCTGCTAGAGTTTTCTCTTATGCACTATTAGGGTTTTCTCTTCACCCCTCTCTTGAAGATTTGTGTTGATTAAGCTTATTAGATGACTCTCTGCAGATTAATCTGGTGCATCTGGGATAATGGAGGCTGATTTCAAGATAATTTAAAGTCAATCTAATGATTTTTCTACAATGATTCTCTCTCAAATTATTGAGGTAGAGGGCACCAACCTTTAATTGGTGTTCAAAATGACATGAGATAGAGTATTTTGCAGGAATTGTTAGGGTTTGGAGAGACCCCTGACCATCCATAAATTGAAAAGGATCTATATATCCTACTCTCCCGAGAATGGTTTTGTCTGTGAAACCAATAATCAATCTCAAATGGTGGAATTTAAATTGAGATCTTATGGTTTCTACATAATCTTACAGGTATTATGGTCTACGGAAAAAATATCCATGACTGTCTTCCATGCGCCAACATATCTTCGAAGCCGCATCTTCGAAGTCGATCTTCTCCAAATGCTTTTTGCTTCTGACGTTGAGATCAACTTTGAGTTTTAAAGATACCACCTTTCTTATTTTTTTCTTTTTTGTATTTTTCTCTTTACATTTATTTGATATTTACATTTTTAATTTCTGCGGAGATTCCACTTTCTCTTGCTTTTGGTTGTCCAAGTTGGATCCAACTCATATGTATTCATTTTTTTTATTTAGTGAAATAAAATACAACTGCCTTTGATAAAAAAAAATTATATTTTTCGAAAACGTCATTTGCTAAAATCTTGTTGGTGGAACTTTTGTTTCGGTTGGAGTTATCCAATGCTTTTGGACTGAATAAAATTGATTTTTTTAATCATAATACTGAAATTTTTTTTTTGCCACCTTATACATAATTTTCACAAAATCTGGCTTTTTAAAAATTCTTTGGACATTTACAATATATATCCATACACCTTTTTTATATTCCGTCACCATAAGGCCCAATAATGTGACAAAAAAAATCCATCTTTGTCCTATTCAATTTTCTCTCATAAAAATACATAATTCGTATATGGCTCCGTCTGGGACAATTAGCAATTAGGGAAAAAAGCTACACTCTATTTCTTCTGTCCAACAGTTCTGCGCCATAACAAAAAAGAGGACACGTGTCATATTCTAGCAATATCCACCATGACAAAAAGTACAAGATTCTGCTTCAATTTGTGTTAAGCAATGACAAGGTTAATGCTTAACCTCATCAGGGCCGGTGCAGGCTAAAACTCACCGCCAACTAACATTCACATCCTCATTCCTCAAGCCCCAAAACATGAAACCTTTTTTAATCAAATATGACAAATTCAGAAAGCAAAATAGACTTGGTAAACATGATTTGACAGGTTCAACGTAGTGCGGTTTAGGTGCAAACACTTTTTTTGTTTCCCTTATTTTTAAAAAAAAAATAATTTATTGTAATTGGAAAGTGATTAGGGAGCATAGACCCAGATTTTAAGGAAGTATTTGGACACCAAATAATGGGATAAACACAGTGATTTGACCTTTTATAATTAACATGGTGAAGATTATGTGTATCCAAGAGGTGTTTTGATATTTTAATCATTGAATTATTGAAGTCATATACCATCTTCTTCATTGAGATAAAACAAAAGCTGACCTCGGCAGAGCACCATGAATGGTCTACAAAACTAAAGTGAAAACTTATTAGGAGTCAAATTAATTAGTGAAAAATGTGTCCATATATATGGAATTTAGTAACACATTGAAAGTGTTGCAAATTGCAATGATACAAATACAATGAATCATTATAACCAAGCAATGCAATTTTGTATGATGCTGAATCGCCACGTCTCAATTAGAGAGAAGAAAAATGTCATAGCTTAATTAATGTCTTGCTTTGTATGATATGACTATTTTGTTATCTTCTTTGTTAAGATTTCACAAGCCACATTGCTGCTAATCGGTGTTATTATAACATAAATATGACAAAATTAAAAAAAAAGGTGTTATTATTCTTATAATTGAAAATAGGTTTCAATTTAATTATGGGAATGCTATTTAAAAACCCTAAATAAATATATGTGTACACCATCATTTTTCTCTTCCCTTTTTCTTTTTCTCTATGCCTGTAATTTTGGATTCATATAACCCTTTTATTCTACAACATAGGTCGATCAAAAAGTTAACTCACTTGTTTGTTTGAATTAGTGTCAAGATTTCGTATTATTTTTTATATACAGTAATCTAATGATCATTAATAAATTCTTAAATAAAATTTAGATTCATAATAAATTAATCTTTAAATTTTATCAAGTTAGTTAGAGGATATCATAAAAAAAAATGATTAGCATGTGAAATAAATTTTTATTTTTAAACAAGAGAGGTCAACACAACAAAATATAGCATCGACAATACAAAGAAAAGAAACTAATATAATAAAACAAAAATACTCAGTCCCTAGTCATCTTCCACATTGATATCAACAACCATAAGGAATTAAGGATCAACACCATTCTAATCTTAAAAGCTCCTCCTATTTTATTTAAGTACCTTTGTTTTGAAAACTTATTCCTTAAATACTCATGTTTTTAAATAATTGACGCATCTGTCCTCGTCTGGCCACGGTGGCACTTGATTTTTTTTTTTACTTGCTGACTCGGAGTCGTCTTTGAGTTTAGCGGAATCTACGTGGAGGCGTGGAAGCGGCTAGCGCCTCCCTATGAGATGACGCCATTAGCAAACGCGCATTCAAGGTGGAAACGACTTTGCGAAAGACGTCTCTTTATTGAAAAACGCTAAATCTTTTGCCAAACGAGGGCAGTTGTATTAATTGTTTGAAAACAAGGCTATTTGAAGAATAAATTTCCAAAATAAGGGTACTTGAGTAAAATAGCCCCTAAATGACCATTGTGAAATAATTAAAATTAGAGGTGATAAATGAGTCGCAACCTATCAGGTGTTGAACTTGATTAACTTACAAAAAAAGAATGGACTTAAAAATTGAGTTGGAAAATGACCCACCAGTCCGCTTCATTTCCCCCTTTTTTTTTCTTGTTATAAAAGTAAAAAAAAGAATTTAATTTAATTTAATCCGAAATGGCTTAGTCACTAATTCTGATTTCTAATTTGCCACAGTTTTACGTTTAACTTAAAAATTTATTGTTGGACAATAAACTGCATACACAAAGCAGGTAAAATTTTCGCATCATTTTCAGGGAATTGGGCTGACTTGCCTCATTTACATGCATGCATACTTTGGCGGGATGGGGGTAGACACATCCAATTGCCACCCTAATTAGATTGTTAAAATTTAATCTCATCAATAATATCATTATGAAAAGTCACTTAGACCAAGTATAAATAGTAGTAATTTAAGCATCATCTCATAAATTCAATCTTTAGGAACGGTATGCAATAGATTCCATTATGAATTAGGGGTTAGTTTTTTTAATTTAATTTTGTTGCACTGACGGTGTAAACTTTTTTACAAGTCATTCAATTAGATTCATATGTTTATTTGACTTTAGAAGTAGAGGGGTTAAAAGTTAATTATTTTTGATGATGTGGTAACATCTAATTAGATGTATGTGTAAAATTCTTTTATACTGACGCCGCATGAAAATTAAATTTTAATTTTTTTTTATACATACTCGAAGATTTGCGCTGCCTAATGACAAAACCAAAATATCATTATGGAAGCATCTATTTTTTAAGATAATATAATTGAATCAAGATCATAATTGAGGGATCCTATAATTGCAATATATGATGGGGTTGATTTCATTATGTCAATGACCCATTATTAGTCAGGAGGGTTACTGTGATTATTGGGGATTTTAAATTAAATTAAATTAATTAAATTTGAAGATCACTTTATTTATATCCAAATTCCAATTGCTAATTTTTGCAGTGCACGTGTGCCATGCATCAACGACAAAAGTTCTCATAAGAAGGTACATTAATAATGGATCATAGCCATTAGCCAAAAGGGTCCACCAACCATCAATGTACATGCAATGCAAGCCATGACCTCTTTCATTTCCATTTTATTTTTATTTTTTAGAGTAAACTACAAAAAAATAATCACAAAAAAATCTTTAGACAATTAAAAATTTTGATAATAAAAAATAACTAAAAACACTTAGGTAACTAATGAAAATAAAAGTCGAAGCAGTTGGTGTTTGATCATTTTTATTAAAATATTAAATATTTTAAGAGTACTTTTATTGTTTTAATCTTTTACAATTATTTTGATCACTTTAAAATTTTTTGTGATTATTTTTTTTATAGTTTGCTCTTATATTCTTATATGAAGTGTAATTTTGGGACTATAAAATTTTTAGTTATAAAATTCCACAAATTTTACCAAATTGTCAAAAGTGTATACCTGGTTTTTGTATAATATTATTTCGTGGAACCAAATTACCGGCATCGATTTCCATCAAGAAATACATTTTCTATTAAAAAAAATTATAATTATATTACTCGATTTCATATGATATGACCCAATTTTGAACACCCCAAACAAAAAGCAGTGGTTAATAAACTAATAAAGATTTAGGGACACAATCATCATGAATTGAAGACCAATAATTACTGTTACCAAATGGATCGGACTGGAGCCAATATGTTTATATATGATTAACTATTGATTCTTGGTTCACCCACTTAACTTGCATCACTCTATAAATTAATTAAATTAAGGTAAGGAAAATTAAATCTTGAATTTCCTTTTCTCCATTATTATCATCTTTTTTATAACAACAATAATCAAAATTGTAGCGATTGTAGTCGAGGTAAAAAAAATCGAAATTTAACTTACGTGGAATTGAAAAAGTAAATTAAAGACGTAATATATGAAATCGTAACATCGTTTAATTTAATATAAATTTTGTAAAATCAATTAACTTATTTAAAATTATAATATCAGAGATTTTTAAAATTAAATCGAGATTTTAGCTACTATAATCATAGCGATAATTGCAGTTATTCAATAATGAATTTAGTAAAAGAATAAGAGAAAGAATAAAATTATTTACCTATACTGTAAAATTTTATGTGTAACATGAGTGTGTTTATTTTTTTAGGGAAGAAGGTACAGAAGTCCACATGAATATTTATTGCACGGTAGATAAAAGTATGCATGAATTTTTTTAATGATTCAAATGTACACATAAATTTTTTAATAACCCAAATGTACATATAAAATATTCTAATAAAGGACAAAAGTACATATGAATATTTTAAATTCATGTGTACTTTTGTCCAACGATATTTTATATGTACATTTGGGTCATTAAAAAATTCATATGCACATTTATATCATTAAAAAAATTCATATGTATTTTTATTCATTCTATAATAATTTATATGTATTTTTGTCAATTTTTTTTAATTATTGCGTAGACAAGAATGAGGACAATGAAAGTGACAAAGAAACTATAGAGAAGAATTAAATATAGTGAAGTAAGGTACATCATTGCTTTATTTTAATATATCTAATTAAGAAAATCCAAATACAATAATACTAATGTTTGGTAGCATGTGACCTCTAATGTTTTCAATATTAATTAATTGGTAGTGACTAGTTTGTGCTTGTTATTTTTTGCAACAGTAATAATGTACGTAACATAGATGATAGATCCAATCATACCAATCAAAATTCTCATACATGTTTGTCATAAACCTTAATGAGATTATTCATGATTTTATTTTAATTTATTTTATTTTACTAGATCGAGGACCGAGGAAGGCCACAACAAAACAAAATTGGAAAAATAAAAGTGAAAGAATCATGAAGGTAAAGTATTCTCTTTTTTTTTTTTCTTTTAATTTTAATATAGCTCCTGAATTTAACTATGTTATCATCAAGACCGAAAGGAATGAATTGAACAGAATTTTGTCTTTGTATAGATGCAAGTGCTAAGTGCCTTAGTATTGTTAATTTTGAATCTTTTAATTAATTAAAGTTTAAGTGTGGTGGTAATAATTATTATCTCTAGTTAATTAATTGAAGATGAAGAAACTATTGTTTTGGATGGGAATGAAGATTGAAGACCACACACATTTTTTTCTTCTTTGTTGAGATGTTGTTGTCTAATCTTTCCTTTCCTTTTGAATTAAGAGTATATAATTCATTTTGCATCGGAATTAGCAAGTAATGATGGAAAAAGGGTGTTGTTGTTTTTCATTACTATTAAGTGAAGAATGACATCATGACATTCGTGTGCTGCAAGAGTTGGATATGCAAATGCAAATTAAATCAACTTACAAGTAATTATAGCGGCTTAATACTTTTCAATTTGTTCTTGACAGATAAAAAATTAATTAAATGGGTTTTTTTTTTTTTTT
>JASCZI010030798.1:11064-34748 GCA_036250425.1 Stylosanthes scabra
TAGTTTGTAAAACTTCTCTGCTTGTTTGATGACTTCTTGATCCCCATGAACCCAATTCCAGTTATCATCCTTGATTTTATCAATGTGATTCCTGTTCCTTCTTTGAATGGTTGAGGCATGGAAGAATTTTGAATTTTTGTCACCTAGTCGTAGCCATTATACTCTAGATCTTTGTGCCCAATATATTTCCTCTTGCTTCCAAAGTTTGTTTATCTCTAACTTCAAAGTCTTTGTCTTCTCCTGTTGTTCCTCATTACATTGTTGTTGTTGAAGACTATTAATTTTTTTCTTCTTTTCCTCAATCTCCTTATCTGCTCTCTTGAAAGTGTTCCTACTCCACTTTGTGAGCTCTTTTTTGCAGTTGCTTATTCTGTTTTTCACCTTGTTCCAATCTCCCTCATGTTGGTTCGAAGAAGTTTCCCACCCACTTTGGATGATTCTTTTGCAGTCCTGATGCTCTAGCCAGAAGTCTTCAAATTTAAAGTATCGATCTCTTTTTCCTTTTGGCTTTGTCTTAAGAATTAATGGAGTGTGATCCGAACTGATAGCAAGAAGTGCAATTAATTCAGCATGTGGAACAATTTTCTCAATGGTCAATTTCCTAGCATTCTGTCCAGTTTTTCCTTGGTAATGAATCCATTCCTTGGGTTACTGAACCAGGTGTATTTTGCGCCTTTAAGATCGATGTCCATTAGCTCGTTTCTGTTGACAAATTTTCTAAATGACTCGATCAGATAATTAGGTTGTTGCTGCAGACCTTCTTTCTCATCTTGACTTAGTATATCATTGAAGTTCCCCATAAACATAGTTGGTATTGTGCCCCCTGCTGCTGACATTGATATTTCCATAGGCTTATTCTCTTCTTTGGCGTTGGATTACCATATATGAAAAAGCACTCCCATGCATCTCTGTTATTGTCACTGATTCTAGCTCTAATATAGTTATCACACCATGTATACATACTTATATCTATATTAGACTTCCAAAATAGACAGAGACCCCCGGTCAGCCCCCGGGCAGGTACACAAAACATATGATCGTACCTAAGCCTTCTTCTAATTTTATTACATGTGATTTCATTCGCCTTAGTTTCTATTATAAACAAAACAGACGTCTTTTCTTTTTTGCTGATGTCGATAAGCTCTCTAACTGTCGCAGGGGCCGCCAACCCACGACAGTTCCAACTTAGTATGATCATGGCTCGGGTGGGGGCTTGGATGGGCCCGCCTCCTCAGCCATTTGTTCAGCAAAGAATCCTCTCTTTTTCTTCTTCAGTGTTATCTGCATATTCTCTATATTTGATGCCCTTTCCATGCTATCTTCAATTGACAGGTGACAGTCCTCTTCTCGTTTCCTTTTTAGCTGCAGGCTGTTGTTGAACTTTTGGGCTAGCTCCTCATCCTGGGCTTCAAGACTCCTCTGTCCAGCATCTGAGTCCTGCATATTTTGATCCTCATCAGGGAATTTTATCGTATATGGATTTGGAGTCGGTTGGCGCTATATTATTTTCTTTCCTTTGCTATCACAGGTTCTTATCATCTTGGGCTTCTCCCTAGGACCATAATTCTGAAAAAGTTTGATTCACAAACTTTTGTACCTTCTTTTGAAATGCTTGTTTCAGAAGCTCTTTTATTGGCAAATGTATATTGGTAGATGCTTTTTTTTTCACGCGTTCTCTCCTTACTATTTTGCTCTTGCTGTTTGGGGGTTCCATCATTGATGAATTGCATTGTGTCGCCTTGATGTGTATCTGGTATTTGCTGGTTGACTGAGTAGGAACTTTCTGGATTTTGCTGGACATTGACATATTTTTTCTTGCTTGTTTCAGGTGGTTAATTCTACTGTGGATCAGAACCTGCTGGAGGGTTGAGAGGCAGGACACCCACCGTAGGAACAGAGACTTCTCCTTTGCTCTCCGTCCCTCGAACGAAATGGTTCGTATCTTTGCCTTCTGTGTTGGTTAAATTCTCCTCCCTTCTGTCCGTATTGCCGGCAGCCGCCGCTGCATGATTCTGATTAGCTTGGCCCTGTTTTATTTGACCCTGATTTGCTCGCAGAATTTTATTCTCCCATGGATTTAGTTGAATTTGAGTCTCTGGAACTTCCATCTCTTGGATCAGAGGCAGTCTGTTTACCCCCAAACCCGGGAGATATCTTGGCTTAAGAGGATTCCATGAAGCTGTGGCAGCAGGCTTGTTGCAATCCCTTTTACTGTGTCCTATTATTCCACATTTTAAGCAGTAGCTATCCTGGATTCTCTCGTATTTGAAGCTCACCCAAACTCTAGGTAAGCTGGTTCTGTTCATCCAGACCCCAGTAGGGAGGGGCTTGGTTATGTTCATCAAGATTCTAGCCCTTAGGAAGGATCTATGTAAGAGATTATTTATCACAGGATCTTCAATCTCCACAACCGTGCCAAATCTGCTTCCTATTGCATCTGCTGTATATGTTGACATATAAGACAAGGGAACTCCGTGCATTTGAACCCACACTCCCATGTGGTCGTGTGTGACTGATTCAATTGGATGAACCCCGGTCCACCGTTGTAGATTAAGAAGCTGCCCCCTAAAGGTCCAGGGTCCTTTGTCTAAAATCTGCCTGCCCTTAACATGGTCCCTGAAGCTGATAAGAACCTTGTTCCTATCAACATCCGTGATCACTACTCCAGCTGGATTTCCCCAAATTCCCATTAGCCCAGCTCTAATGGAACTGAAGCTATACTCTTTATCAAACATTATCTTGCCTACAAGGTTGTAGTTGTTAATGTTGGGTCCTGATGTTGTACAAGCTCCACGTCTATGACTGCTTCATCTTCTGCAATTTGGTCCACCATGTTTGTAGTGTAGTATATGGGATAAAGTGCTAGTTATTTTGTGAAGGGATATATGTGTTTAAAGGTATGGTAATTTTGTGTTGGTGAGGTTGGTAACTATTAGGGTAGATAAGAAATTTATATATATACTTATGAAGGAATACACGGTGAAGCTGGTAAATGGAGATAAATCCAGTTTTAGATGTCAAGCGGTGATATATGTGCTGGATACTTTAGGCTTAACAAGTATTATCGGTAGGTTATGAGTTGTAAATCTTGGGAATTAGCTAGTGTAATTGAATGGACGACACGCATTAAGTGATCTAAAATGTAATGATTGTGTTCTATTGGTTACTGAGATTGATGAACTTCGTTTGATGAGTCTATGAAGTATTAAGACTATAGTATGCAAGTACTCTCCAGGATGAGAAAATACATTCCTTTGAGGAAAAGGTGGCCGACCTCTACCATGAATTAAATTCTTAAACAATTTATATAGACTAATTCATTAGCTTGATTTGTAGTGTATATGTTTTATTTTTTTATTTTTTAATTTAGCTGGAAGAGATGAGTGCCGCTGCCCTTCCCTACGACAGTGATCCATGAAAATCATGGCCAGTGCCGCCCACTACCTCACGGCACTCCCATCTCGTTATTCCTCATATCCTGCGGCATTGTATAGGGAGCATAAAAACGTAAATTCTCATAGAATTATTTATTTAGGAAAATATTGAATTAATAATATTTATATTTATATAAAATAAAATAAAAAAATCCCCCATTATACATTGATCTAAGTGGAAGCTTAAAGGAAACGAAAGGAACACTACCGCCAAAACGAAATGGCAGTTAGGCCTAAACTATCACCTCGCTCCCGCTCTCCTCCACCATCATCACTCCACAACAACCTCAACCTCTCCGATCAAAGCTTACCCACACTCGATCCAACCCACCCCATCTTATTCTTGCTTGATTCTTGCGCCGGCATTCGACAGTTCAACCAGGTCCACGCCCACCTCCTCGTTTCTGGAATCTTCCACAACCTTCTCGCATCTGGCAGGGCCATCAAGAAGCTCTGCTCCGATCCCCTCACTTCCCCACGTGCTACTCTCCTCTTCGATCACGTGCGCCACCCTGACGCTTTCCTCTGCAACACCATCATGCGCAGCCACGCTCGCCGGGGCGATTCCTCCCGGGCCCTCCGCTTTTACTACGACAGAATGATCTCCCGTTGTGTCGAGCCGAATCACTACACGTTCCCCATTCTGATCAAGGCTTCTGGGGATGTTGGGTCCGTTGGAGAAGGGGAAAAGGGGCATGCCAGGGTTGTGAAATTCGGGTTTGAATCAGATTTGTTTGTTAGGAACTCACTGATACGGATGTACTCGGTTTTCGGGAGGGTTCGGGATGCACGTGCGGTGTTTGATGGAAGTTCTGTGTTGGATCTGGTGAGTTATAACTCGATGATTGATGGATATATGAAGAATGGGGGAATTGGAGATGCTCGCAAGGTGTTTGATGAAATGCCGGAGAGGGATGCTTTTAGTTGGAATTGCCTGGTTGCAGGGTATGTGGCAGTTGGTGATTTGGTGGCTGCAATTGAGTTGTTTGAGAAAATGCCTGATAGAGATGTGGTTTCTTGGAATTGTATGGTTGATGGGTATGCAAGGATTGGGGATGTTTTTAGGGCTTGTGAGTTGTTTGACCTGATGCCTGTGAGGAATGTGGTTTCGTGGAATTCCATGTTGGCATTGTACGTGCGAATCAAGAATTTCAGTGAGTGTTTGAGAATGTTTGAGAGGATGATGGAGAGTGGAGAAGTTGTGCCAAATGAGGCTACCATGGTGAGTGTGCTGACGGCATGTGCTAATTTAGGGAGGATTGATGTGGGCACGTGGGTTCATTCTTTTATCAAAAGTAGGAACAGTAAATCTGATGTCTTGCTTTCAACCTGTCTTCTGACAATGTATGCAAAATGTGGGGCTATGGATCTTGCTAGAGATGTTTTTAATGAGATGCCAGTTAAGAGCGTTGTATCATGGAACTCTATGATCATGGCATATGGCTTGCATGGCAGTGGGGAGAAAGCTTTGGAATTATTCTTGGAGATGGAGAAGACAGGTCCGTTGCCGAATGATGCAACTTTCATCAGCGTCTTATCTGCATGTACACATGCAGGTATGGTCATGGAGGGTTGGTGGTATTTTGACCTCATGCGTCGAGTTTACAAAATTGAACCCAAGGTCGAACACTATGGTTGCATGGTTGATCTCCTAGCTCGAGCTGGTTTGGTAGAAAGCTCAGAAGATCTTATCAGAATGGTCCCTGATGCTGGATCTGCATTATGGGGCGCACTGCTTTCTGGTTGTAGGACACACATAGACTCGGGGCTTGGAGAGATTGTAGCCAAGAGACTTATTGAGCTGGACCCACAGGATATTGGCCCTTATATACTGCTGTCAAACATATATGCTGCTGAAGGGAGATGGGATGATGTTGAACATGTGAGGCTGATGATAAAGCAAAAAGGATTACAGAAAGAAGCAGCATCCCATTTGGTTCATCTTGAAGATTTTGAATCAGAATATTTGATTGAGAATGAAGCTGCCTATAGGAAAAACATAATTAACTCAATGCTTGGAGAATTGCATGCACGAATGAAAATATCATATGGCAATTCAATTGAGAAAGACAGTTTCTCATGAACCATGAAATAATAGAGTGAATAGTGATTCAATAGATGAGAGAATGGATATATTACTCTTGATTTGTCTTGCATGAGAAGAATACTAGCATCTATCTTGATAATGATAAATATCAATCTAATATTAAGAGATCATATTTGATACTCTTTCATATGATATGATTTTATCATGATCTCTAACAGTTTCGGACCAAGATAAAGACTAGATTTTCTTGTGAGATCTTATGAGTTATAATGGCTTTCTTTTTCCACGGTTCATGCTGGTATATCACGGGCTGTTTAATTGGGGGAGAAGTGAAGTGCATGTTTGGGAATGGATAATAAACGCTACCATCAATTGCTGACATCTTCTGCAGAATGGATATGCAATGATAATGAATTTGTAAGGATGTGAGAACAGACAAAACAAAAGGATCTAGTGTGCTGCAGGGTCACGATTGACTGCGCCACTGAAAATTTGAATTGTATTTGGCTATGTGCACACCTTGTGAGTGATTCATGATATGATAATTCCAGAGTTCAGTTATTGATCAGTTGAAAGCTAGATGGAAGACCAAATGATAAATTTATATATACTATGCCATAAGTCTATAATTAGTTACTAAGGGAAAGACAATCAAATTGATGGGATTGTAAAAAAGGGTGATTGACTGAACTTGATAGGATGAATTGATGACTTATTTTATTCTTTCATTGCAGAAAGGTTTATGATTACATGATATTTCATTTTTGCTGCTTCTCTATTTGTCTACTTGCACCCCTGAGTCATATGTCTCTCCAGCCTTCCAGTCTTCTGGTATGTTACTAACAGGGACAACCCATGTTTGTTCTCCATCTTCAGCACTAAACAGCATCCGTAACGACAGAGGTCCACTTGGTGGAGAGGTAGTAGTCCAGACTGCTCCATGAGTCCGATCCAGTAACTTGCAGACAAAGTTCTGCGTCTGTACACGGTAGAAGAGGTTACAATGTCATTGTCACTGCTAGTTCGCCAGTATTATTTCCTAATATGATACTGGATCATTCCTCCTTAGTTTATCTTTTCATTTTTGTGTATCATTTCCTTACTGCATAGTGACAAGTTAACCACTAATGCTATTTCAGTTTATTTCTATTTGAACTGTTTTATTTTTTAAAAACAAAAATGTTTGAAGATAGAGCATGATTATCTGTCTAAAGCATTGAATTTATTCACCTCAAAGGTTTATAAATTCCAATTTGCACAGGACAAGGAAGCAGAAAGTACCTCACAGAGTTGCACAGCAGTTATGTCTCTCATTCCTTGTTGAAACCATATGACAAAAGCCAAGTAATTAGGATTACTGCTGCTCTCATCCATCTTAATTGTTATGTTTTTGTTTGGGTAGCTACATGAAACACTGGAGACGAAGAGAAAGAGAAGGCCTCGGTTAAATCTTTAATCCGCATGTGTGTGTGTGTATATAGCGTCAAAAGTTTATGCAAACATGAACTAATAGGGTTTTATCTGTTTAGAACAATATCATACCGTCTGTATTCAATATCAACTATGCCAAGAGCTAATAGATAAGGAGCTTCGTCACTGGTCTGAGCCATCCCACCAAAGGCTCGTTGACTCAGAATGAAGTCAGTGTCATCGCCTGAGCCTTGGTCAGTTATAACTACGGTGACGCCATTGTCTGAGCAATAGGTATTGTTTGTGCACCTTACCTAAGGAAGTACCAAAAGTACAACATCATGACATCTTTACTACTTTGAAACCTAAACTATAACTTTTAACATGTGAAGTTCTGTTGTATTATTACATGTTTGAAAGTCAGAGTCCCAAATGAAAGAAATAGGAAAGAATTTTATGCGTGGTAAGAGTGAGATTTATAAGTTTTAAGTTTATGCCCTTATTTTTTAATATATAAATATACATATACTTCACTCAGAAAACATGCTAAGTTGGTGGCCTGTAGTAATTGGCGGTAACGCAGTAATGCTAATTTGATGAACTCTCTTTGTAGTTCTTATGCAGTAATGCTAACTTGATAGACACTGACCTGGTAACAGGAGCCACAGCCAACACCATTTCGGTAAAGATTGGACGCAGCTGATACATCGCCACCATTAATTGTAGCACCAAAGGAACCAAATCCGCATGCACCAGCTGAAATGAAGGTAACAGGATCATATATTCATATGTATCAATCAAAAGAATGAGCATATGTGTGAGCATGTTTACTAGTTTCTCAATGGTTATGTGCACTTTTTGTTATCCTTCTAGCAGTTTTATTGACAATGCTACAATCCGTGCACTAAGATAATCCAATGGTATATGTTAGATTCTCCTAGTTTATTATATAAGTTAAAGTTGGTGCATTCCAGTGATTCCCTAGTTTTATTACCATCTGTGCCATTTACTTCAGAGTTTGGGTAATATGATGCCCGAGATTGAACAAAACAATCGGTGCATGAAGTATCTGCCAGAGTTTGCATGAGAAGCAAGGTGGTAACTAGAGGAAACAAAAGTGAGAGTGCCATCTAGGGCAGAATAGAGAAAGAGAAAGCAATTAAGGTGGAGAAGAAAACTTGTTTTGAGAACCTGGTCTCTTCTCCTATTTATAGAGAATTGGTTTGGTCAATCTTACAAACTTTGACATTCCAAATAGAAAGAATAAAAATCAGAGGAAGAGCATTATACCCTCAGAATTTTGGGAATATACGACATGACTCCTAACCTTTTTGAAATGTGCAAATAAGCCCTTCTCTTAATTTAACAAAAAAGTTAAAATAGTCATCAAGAATAGCATGGAGGTAAAGTGTACATGATCTTTGCCAAATCCCTTTGCCATCCAAAAGTTAGCATTGCTTTCTAAATTAGTATATTGTCTCTATTTTTTTGGTTTTAGTAATTTCTCACAATTATAAATGAAGAGTAGCAGTTAGGATTCTTAATATATTTTCTAAAGAAACATTCTACAACTAATACCATTATGTTATGTGCTAAGATTTTTCTTTTGGGGGTCTTAGTTCACTTTCTTAACAACCAGAATTGGATACATGCTCTATTCTTCTATTTAGCTGCAAATATATCTCAGCAATGTATTGTCCTCTGTACAATGAATATATGTAGTCAATCATTCCCATCATCAGTGTCATGTTTAGTAATAACGTTCTATTTCATCCATTATTAATGGTAAAACCATTTACTTTCCTTTAATGTTCTGCATTATTTTCAATTCTATGTTTCAAAACACTAAGTAGATAGGAGACATGAGGCAAACAGAAGTGCCTTAACAGAATTATTAGCTGACATAAACATTTGATTTTATGAGTATCTAGTTTACCTTTTTCTGAAAGATAGTTTAAAACCAAAGATTGAGTTTTACTGAATTGAGATGAGAAGTGTCTTAATCTTGCTTGGAACACAAGGAGGAAAAGTTAGGTCTTTCTGCACTATGAAGACCTTGATATTTTAGTTCCCACTTGGCCACATATCCCATACTAAGGACCCTGAGCTCTCTATGGAAGTTGCGTGGGAAACATCTATCAACTAGATGTGTTTCAAAGCACATTAACATTGGGGCACAATGCAAAAAGGAGCAGACTCTATAGTCATGATTAGAAAATGACTTTGGCCCTCAAAGAGATTCTTCTGAATGTAGCACCTTTCACAGGTCATGCCCCATACATGGTGGTAGTTAGTGCCATTATAATGATTTTGGGATAACTGGTCTCCTCTACCATTATATTACATATGACAATTCATTATTTACAACGCTTAATGAAGTGTGGTAGATTCGGATCCCGCTTTGTATATGCAGCCTATTGGTCAATGTTAAACATTTAAATAGAGCTCTGACCCATGTCTAAAAAGAAAAAAAATAGAGCTTTAACCTTAAATTTATGGCAGCCGATGACTCTTGTAGGAATGTTACGAAGAGAGCAATCTAATTTAAGCAAGACCAAATTTTCCATATATTGACAATTCAAAAGAGTGGTCGTTGTAGAAAGCTTAAGCCACCAGGTACACAGTGTTCTGAGAAAGACTGCCATGAAGCAAGTCCATTGAGCCACATAAGCAATGACATGAAAACCATTTTATGGCTCTGGGCCCAGCATAACCAATAGTAATCAATTCATCTTATAGTTATATCAAAACACTCAGTAGATGTGTAGATATTGAAACATCAAGCTAAATCTTTTTTGTTGCCTCCAAGTTCGTGTCTAATTTGCAGAAATCAGGTATGGAAGGCTAAATAGTCAACAAATATAGTCAAAATTTGCAGAAATCAGGTATGGAAGGCTAAATAGTCAACAAATATAGTCAATGAAATAAATTTTTGGTATGACATTTGATTGTTTTTGGGGACACTTAAAAACAAGTTTGATAAAGGCCTAATAATTCGGTTCAACCTAATTAATCGAGAATCAATCACTAAATCAGCTTATATTCTAGAATGACATATTTGATCACTTTTCTTTGATAAATAAGGGGTAATGATTTAGTTTTCGAACCTACACCCTACTAAATTATGGTAGAGTAACATGATTTACTTAAAAATGATAAATCATTCTACCCTACCACAATTTATTAAAAAAAAATTAAGAGAGAGGGGACAAATAATCAAATATGTAACCAAAAATGGTTTAGGATATGTTATAGGAATTCCTATGTTATATTGATTCCCAGACAAATTATTTACCTAAAATACCCTCTAACAATTTAATCATGAAACTCACCTGATCAAATAAAGAGTTGGATTAAATTTCACAAACGCTGAATATCTATTTCACGAAAATCTTAATTCAAGATTGTCAACAATGCTTGAGATGCAAATCCAGCCATGGGTAGAAAACCAGCATGTATTCAATTTAAAAAATAAAAAAATAAAAGAACAATATATATACCACTATTACTCTGATCAGGCATCAGCATAGTAATAACAAGCAACAAAAACAATCTTTTTACTGCAACAGTCTCAACTCTATCATTACTACCATTTTGATTTATTGATTGAATCATCTCAAGTCTCAACCCGACCAACAAACTGCATCAATCTCGTCCCTTGCAGACCTATATAACTCAAGCCTCTTGGCACAAAGCTTCCTCCTTTCTGTCAATGTATAATCTTCATCAAGTAACTGAGCCAATTGCCTTCCCTGAAAATATAGAGAAGCAACAGTGAGTCCAGAAAGTGACCAAAATAGCTAACTTCAATTATCAGTGCACTTTCAAGTTGTATCCTCAGATAATTAGACACATGTACCACTGTACACACCTCCGTACACACCATTTACAACACGGAAAAATATAAACATCAGCACATAAATTTTATTTTTCTGTGATGATGTTTACATTTTTTTGTGTTATAAATAATATGTAGTGTACATGTTATATGCACATATAAGACTTTAAACATAAACATCTTTTCTAGAACAATACCCCAAATTAGTTTCCAAGGAATTTAGTTGGACAATTTAATCTTTAACAAATTTTAATTATCAAATCCAACCTCTAACCTTTTATTTTGTCAGATCTATCAATTCTTACGTCAAATTTTGTTATTAAATAAAACATATAATCCTTAAGAATTTTTGAATTTATCAGATTAATCTCTCTCTATCAATGAACAATCTAATGTAGAGACTGATTTGTTTAACGAAATACAAGTTTAGAGATTTAGTGTTTAAACTTTGTTGAGAACTAAAATGTTCGACTAAAAGTTTCTTTGAGATTAATTTGGGATATTACTCTTGTTTCTTTTTCTTTAGATACTGTAAAGTTCCCTATCCTGAATTCCTGATAACATTTCCGGGTACAACAGGGAGAATATGGTTCATGTGATGACAAATGAATTTAAAGAATTAAAGTATCTCGTACCTCCTTTTTGCCCAGTTGAACATAGAAATGGTCAAGTAAAGTTCTCTTGGATTCTCGTACTTGACAATGAACCACAGCCTTTGGAATGGTATTCCTCAGTGTATCTGATATCATGCCAATGTAGGATAAAACATTTGAACCGATCCTCTGGAAGTGTCCATCCGAGTATCGGTCTGCGGATTGTGGAGCTGGATTTCCTCCCTTTTCAAATTCCTGTGGGAGTTTTCGAAAGAACTCAACAGTCAGATAAGATGATTCCATTTCCACCATTCGCAGTGTCGCTTTCTTGCTGTCTTCGCGAAATCTCTCTAATGCCTCATTTGAAGCTGCTGCTATCTCAGCTTGAAGAGTTGGAAAGCGCCTCAGTTCCTGCAGCATTGAAAAAATTAAACACAACCATATTTGAAGCTTCTGCTATCTCTAATGGTATTACTTTTCTTATATTTCCAACTTATACCTCAGTTTCTGTTAATGACTTTCTCACAAGTTCCTTCAGTATAAAGTGAACCTGCAACAAATATCATTCAACATTGGAAATTCAATTAACATTATATATCCATAGTATTAAAGTTGGCAAATAATATCGAATAAGTTAACTTAATCAAACTATTTAAAGCTGAAGCACCTACAGCATCAACAGAAGCTTGTGCAGGACCCTTGAAATAGTTAAGTGAACTCTCTACGAGACGCCGGTAACCTTGCTCCGGAGCAATCAGGTGTGGTTGGTACCCATCCGCCTCTGAAATCACTCTTTTCACATTTTGCAACGACAAGTGGCGGTCCAATGGAAGCTTTCTCAATGCAGCTGGAAGCTGGTGATCGAAAACTATATAAATCCGGTTGCCACCAGGTCGCCTGGGAAAGAGGAATATGAAGAAATTTGTAGTTTGTTCAAAGATATACTAATTGACACTGGAATTTATGCTGTTCAAATCATTGAATCAATTTTCTAATCTGTTATATGCATATTATTATCCTAATTAATATATTATCTTGAAGTCCTATTCATATGCCCTCCTATAATTCCTATAACATTTAAATGACTACATATTTTTAGGAGAATATAAGAGAAGATTAATTTGTTATAATATCAATATATTTTGCATAATTTTTTTCCGTGAAAGGAAAAGCTCAACACAGTAATGTGAAACAGAGTTCAAACAAAACTAAAATAGGCTAAACCTAACAAATACAAACACCATATTTCAACCAACATAAACATAAACCAAATAATAAAACAAGATTAATTTGTTATATAGTATCAATCTATTTTGCATCATTTTTTTTAACAGAAAGAACTCAACACAATAATGTGAAACATAGTTTAAGCAAAAAGAAAACAAAAATAAAATAGGGTAAACCTAACCAATACAAACACCATATTTCAATCAACACAAACACAAATCAAATAAGACAACATCATAAAGGTTTTCAATTCCACTGTCATCCCTGGCATTGCCACTCACTACTCGCACCAAAGGATTTACAGAGTACACAGAGCACAACACACATGATTTCTACCTTCAAGAATATCCCGTCTATCAATCGATTATATTACTAGTATTAGCTCGGCCTACGTCTCCCCAATGTCAACTCCGGTCTCCGGTACTTTCCTCATCTTTCAGAAGAATTTTAGATACAAAAGAACAATTTCATGGACTTAGCTATATCTGGTTGAACAAATGCATATATCTAAACCCAAAAAATGAAACTCATTGTTATAAGTCAAATGTTTATGAATATAGAATTGCGTAAGCCATCCATGATCTCTAATAAAAAAGTCTGAAATTATGGAGGATTGTAAACAGAAGGATTTTAAATTAGAAGGAAGACATGATTTCTTACCCTCCATCCAAATGCTCCTTAAATACCCGTTCAAAGGCACGACATAATTCCAGAACGGTGTACAGCTGGGCCTGAAAATATGGAATGAAGCTTGATAAATATCTTTCTGGAATTACTTTCAACTAACATTGAAAGTAGATGGTAAAACATCCTACTTACCCCAGTATCAACAGCTATTGGTCTACCAAGGTGTAGCAACTCTGCCTCTAGCTCATCAATGCTTCTAGTAATTAAAGAAGCAATCCCTGGGATCCGAGCTCGTATCACAGACTCCAAATGCTGAAACAAAATCAGTTCTATTATAAGTTACCTAGTTACTACAGAGAATTGCAAGAAGAAACCAAGAAATGTAGAAAACATGCCAATTCCAACACTGCAATTGCATAATAGAAGGATAAATAGAAACCTTTGAGAGAAGGCTTGCTAGATATTGTGAACCCATTTTGCTGGCCAAATGTGAATAATCAGGACTGGTGGCAAAAAATTCACTCTCTCTTTGCCTAGCAGCAATCATATCTGTGTTCCTATTAATATCTGCCTGAGAACGGTTTACAACTCCCACCCAAGGAATTTGAAGACGATATGATTTGCCCTCAAGGACCTACAACATGAGAAATTGGGGAAATTACGGTCAAAATGAAAAAAATTTATGGATCCATAAATCCAATTTAAAGTTGGATCACATAGCCAACAATGTAATCTCATTAATTTGAAGTTTAGAATGCTGAAAAGGTAATGATTCTTACATCCAGGGCATTTGTTCCCTTGTCCATCAAGTCAAGCTTCGTCAGCACTCCAAATGTTCTTTCACCTAAAAGAAATCATTTTGAATGCATGGTCAAGAAAAAAACACAATGACATAATAGGAAATAAACACAAGATTCATATCGTTAACTATTGTAGCAGGATAGTATACAAAATGCAGTAAACTATACCTGTAGGGTCAACTTGTCTGGCAACCTTGATGGCATCTGATGTTGCTATATCTTGATTTGCAGGAGTAATGGCTAAAATTAAGCAATTAGGCTGCAATACAAAAATATTTTTCCAGTAACCAATAGATTCATTTAAGATTTGGACCTTGGTCATTTTCATCAAACTGGAATTAGGTTTTCGTTCTCTTTACCACAACAGTCTTAAGATTTCCACGACTGCAAGTGTGGGTGGGGGAAGGGAAACTCATTTTCTGTAGGAGTGTAAATAAAAGTAAATTCTTTATGTACCTTTTCAATGTATGAGTAAATCATGTTTTCAATCTCTTGAACAATACTTTCAGGCTGCCCCTCTGACAAAATAAAAAAATTTTCATAAACCAATTGCAAGATTAAATTGATAATAAGCAGAAACTGAAAATCCATGTTCAATATAGAAAAGAGGAGGAAAAAAAGTATACCTACTGCAACCTTCGTCAAACCAGGTAGATCTATAAGCGTCAGATTGACAACTAAAAACAGAAAGGATAATAATCAGACCAATACGAATAACACAAGAATTTGGAACAACCATAATTCCACATATAGACAACAACTCCTATATGCAGCTTACATAAACCAAAAAAAATGTAGAAAACTTCTTTACCATTTGGAGAGTGGATGCTGAGATGAATAGGAACAGGAGATATCTGTTTTGAGTTCCCAGTAAGTCTATTAGTTTCCTCCTCAATTTCGTCTCGAACTTTAGCTATAAAAAATCAGTATGAAATTGAAATCAAACAGCAGTCTTGAATATTATTCCTAAAACAATAACCTATAATCAGTTAGACAACACATATCATTTATGTATTACAGTGATATGAGTCAACTTGTCTAACACTAATAACATAGCAGCTAATATTATGTTACTTAAGTCTTAAGTCAACCGAGGAAATGCTCACACTAAGAGGTTATACCTTAGTCAAATATCCTACTGTTAAACACACTACTACTCAATTCAAATAGACTCAATGCAATCATGTGTTGACTCGATTTTAAATTAGTTTAAAAGAATGCATGTAGGGAGCATGCTCTAATCAGAGAACTCTCATTTCCACCATATTTGAATTTATTTTTTGAACTCTATGAGAAGACATACAGAAGTCTGTAAACCGTTTCCTTGGCAAGTGCAGAAATTCCGCATGTTCTTGTATCCCATCTTCTGTTTTATGAAGTTGCAGCACCAAAGGCCTCCGAGTCACAATCCCTACACAGCACTTGAAATGTAAGATATCCAGAAAACAAAATAAAAACCAAAAGGCCAAGCATAGCTGTTTCCTTTACCCTGAAAATGAAACGTTACTTAATTTCCGTGCATTTCCCTTTATTTTTTTATTTTTTTGATTTTGCTAGCATGTGTCTAAAAATAATATTAAGTGTTACCAATTTAAAAAAAAAAATTATAAAAAAGATACAAGATTTAAGTTTTTAATGCATTGGTTATTTATATATTAACATAAAATATTTAAAAATTTCTATTAATAGTAATCTTAATGTGTGTCCTATATTCAATGGAGTGATTTTTTAATATCATTTCCCATATTTACAAATTACAATGACATTTACAAATTCCAATGATGGAGTTGATTTGAAACTAAAATGTGCATTGGAAATATTACATGAATAACAGAGACTGTGTAATTAAACTCTATACTTTAGCCACGAAAAAAGACTTTGTAAACTTTTTTAAAATTCAATTTTTTTTTTCATTATTATTCAAAGTATTATTTTCGTCAATTTTTCTTCCATGTATCTTTCTTTTGTTCTTTCATTATCCAAAATATCATGTTCTTCAATTTTTCTATTTTGTACCAGCAAGTCAGTAACAATAACAATTAAATTTTTAAAAAAAAAAATTTGACAGCAAAAAATAAAAAATAAAGTTTTCACTTTTCAAAAAATGAAAAAGAAAACCTAGCTTATTGTCAGAACTCAGAATTGTCTTATACTGTCCCCTGTCAGTACGTTCAATTTGAAAGTTCTCAAAAACCAACATTCAAGAATAACAAAATGTTAAAAATTAAAAAAGAAAATTGTGTTGATGTCTTCTATTTCCAAATCTTTCTCGGCACACAAACAAACAGAACTTCAGAGAGAGAAAAAAATATATATGAAAATTCAAAATCAACTGTTAAATAGTAACAAACCTGATCCCCTGGGGAGAAAATCACGGCCAACAATGCTCTCCAACACAGACGACTTTCCAGAACTCTGCATTCAGTTAAAAACCAAGCTTCCATCAGAACCAGAAACGCATAGTTAAGAACTTTCTAGAACGTGAACTGCCATTATTGAAATCAGAAATCAAACAAATAATTCAAATTCAAACGAGGCAATGTGGAAAGAGAGGAGACCTGACCGCCGACGACGGCGACGGAGGGAAGAGCCTCCCAGAGTGTAGGGAGAGCGGCGTCGCCGCCGTGGTCGCCGAGGACGGTGCATGCACGCTGAATACGGTTGACGAGTCCGATCAAGGAGTCCATGGTTGTGTGAGTAGGTTCGGGAGAGATAGGTTCGGAGTGAGGTTCGGAGGAAGAGGTAGCAGAAGCGGAGGGAAGGAAGGAGGCTAGGAAAGTGAGTGTGAGGGGCAGGAAAAGAAGGAAAGGGAGGAGGAACAGAAAGGAAGCTATTTTGTTTGGGTAGTAATGTTTGGGGTGGGGTTTGGGTGCAGTGCAGTTCACTCACTATTCAGTGTTCAGTTTGAGCTCTGTTACGTTACGACGGTTTTTTCTCTCGTCGTGCGTGTGTTGCGTATTTATTTTCATTTTTGAATTTGTTTACTTTTTTGCCGTTAAACGGTGCTGTTTGTATGCGGGAGATAGAGAGAGAGAGAAAGTGGGGGGAGGGGGGCGTGACTTGTTTCTACTAAACCTTTCACGTTATTGTTAAGTCATTATATGATTCGTAATTAAATAGGTCCAATTTAAATAGTTGTAAAGATAATTAATTTATTAATATAATATTTTTATTTATATGTTATTAATTATGAACAATTCTATTTGTACACCAAAATCAGTAATTAAAATCAGTCATTAGTATATAATACATATTAAAATACAAAATACACACAAAAAATAAATTAAATTATATATATATTTTCTATTTGAAGAAATTTATGGAACTAATCTCTCCTAAGTCAATAGGGAATTAAAGTCTCTCCTCCTTCTTTTCTTTTTTTTCTTTCTCCTTTCACCGGCGTTGCCACCGCGTCGACCACTATCGCACCGCCAACGCATCGACCTCTACCTTTTTATTCGCAACTCTGTCTCAAGTGCAGCACATCTGTCTTCTTTCTTATTCTTCTTCCTTCTTTTCCTCCTTCTTCCTCATTCTTCTTTCTTCTTCTTCTTTCTTTTTTCCTTTTCTTCTTCTTCTTCCTTCTTTTTCTTTGTGTTATAGTAGTAGATATGTTTTTCTCCTCCTCCTCCTCCTCCTTTTTCTTGTGGTGTTGCGGTTGTAATGATGGTAAAGTGGTTGTTGTTGCTGTGGTGATAGTAGTGGATGATGGTTGTTGTTGTTGAGGTGGTAAGGTGCGGTTGTGATAGTGATGGTGGTTGTTGTTATTGTGGTGATGGTGGTGTTATTGGTTCTGCTGTTGGCAATGACAGTGGTAGTGGGTAGGTTACAGATGATAAGTTATGTTTTGTTTGAATGATAATTTCGTTTAGTTTCGGATGGAAAAAGTATAAGTAACCAATATTTTTTTAACCAATAATTAACCAACAAAAATTAAAACATTCGTAACTATTGTTTATAGAGCATTCATAACCTAAAGAAATAGAACATCCATAACTTTTCTAGAAATAGAACATCCGAAACCTAAAGCAACTAACAATAGAAACAGAACATCTGAAATCTAAAGAAATAGAACATCCGAAACCTAAAGGAATATAACATCCAATTTAAGTTGTTGGCTGATATTGCCTGAATTTTTGTTGGTTATCTAGCATTGTTGTTTCGGAAGATAAGTTGTGTTTTGTTTTGGATGATAATTTTGTTAAGTTTTAAATGATAATTTTGTACAGTTTCAGATGATAACTGCTTTTAGTTTCGGATGATAACTATTTTTAGTTTTGGATGACAACTTATAATTAAATTTATTGGCTCCCTAATTGCTCCATAATGTTGGTTTCGTAGCACTATTCTTTGTATTTCAATGTGTATTATACATGGTGATTAATTTTGGTGTACACCTAGAATAACCCAATAATTAAATAATGCCACATCTACAAATGTTTTATACATACATTCAATTAAATAACACCACATCTACAAAAATAACTTCTTTTTTTATCCACCCTATGATTAATTAGCTATTAAAACGAATGAATGTGATTGTATAATTGTTAATATTTTACACTTTCAGTGTATCAAAATTATACTCTTAATTATTAATGAGAACTACAACACTCTCTCTACACATATATTATCATCAAATTAATGTTAATATGTTATACATATTGTTATATATTAATCTTAATAGTTAAAAAAATATTTAGGGTAAGTTTGGATTGGTTTTTGAAATAAAAAAAATTATGTCTTATTTAAAAATATCTTTTATAAATTAATGTTTTTTTTTATTTTTTTTAAACAACACATTGCTTGTTTCTTAAAAAACACCTAATTAATTTTTTTAAATAAAAGTACATTTTTAGAAAAGCATCCAAATTATTCAAATTTGATGAAACATATTTTTTAAAAAAAAAAGATTTTTTCTTATAAAAAAATAATCCAAACAAACACTTAGAGCTTGTTTGGATGTCCTTCTCAAAAAAGATCTTTGTTTTGATGATCTTTTTTTAAAAGATTTTTTGAAAAAATAAAAGTAAATTCATGTTTAAATATTTTATATAAAAGCACTTATCATAGAAAATATTATGTTCGGGAAAAATAAATAGAAGTACTTCTACATTAGTAAAATTACTAAAAAGGACATTCAATTGTAAATAATAAAACAAATTAACTAACTTTACTCATTCATCTCTTGTGCTAGTTAATTTCTAATATTGTCTCTAACTTGTTCCATCACTCGAACATCTTTTTGTGTTGGTTCCACCTAGTGAATAGTTTGGGTATTTGTTGATTTATTACGTGTAGGACCATCACGTTCATTTGCTTGTAATGAGACAATATCTTCAAAATTTTGTAGAATGCTTATATCATCAGAATCCATCATTCTTATGAAATTATAAAGTCCAAAACATGCAACAATGATGTTACGCTGTGTTTCAAATCTTGCTATTGATGGCATGTTTTGTAGTAATTTTCACCTTGCGTTGCATACTCCAAAGGTTCTTTCAATCACTATCCTTAAACTTGAATGATAATAGTTGAACTTTTCATTATTTGATCTAAACTTTGGTGCTAATCTGAATTGTGGAAGATGATACCTTGTCTGGCGATAAGGTCCCAAAAATCCTTTAAAAGTTGGATAACCGGCATCAACTAACTAATATTTATCTAAAATACATTAAATATATATATATATAAAAAAACACGTTACCTTGAAAATTGATGTAACATTAAGATAATATTAAATGATTTAACTAACCTTCTGGTGGATGAGGAAAATTTAAGTTTCTTGTTCAAAGAGCCTCCATAAAGATTTCTATATCACGTACAAATTCTGGATTAATCTGTTTAAAATATTCAAAGAAATAAAATATAAAATTTCTAAAATAAAATTTGAAAATTAAATTTATGTATTATTTTATAATGCAAAAATTAACATACCTTAATTTGATCAGCCCACCAAGCATCAGAAGCTAACACAGTATTTTTCTGAAAATCCCAACCAAGGCCAGTCTCTGATCCAACTAATTTAGCCAATAATTGAAAATAAGATTTAAGAGCATCCCATCTATTTCTTAGTTGTCTATGCACATATGAGAGTCTTATTCTCTCTCTAATTTTTTTTTGAAGACTTTTTTAGCCAGTTTTGCTGAAATGTTTATTAGGCCTATTACCTATTTGTATTTTTTCTACTCATATAGTAAAAAATATTTCAGTATTTCAATCTTCCCATTTTGCTTTCACAGTTTCTACTTCTCCTTGATTTATAAGGTTCTCATTTTCAACATTCATCCGACTAGAACCTCGTCTTGGATTTAATTTAGGAGACATACTATATAAATTATGTAAAATAAATATAAATAATTAAGATATAAACACAAAATATTAGAATGCAAAAGGATAATATTAGAGTAAGGATGAATAACAATATTCCAATACATATAAAAGAATATAAATAATCAAAAAATATATACCACACATAATATATTATTGCATGAAAAAAAGAAGTTAAGAAAAATATACATACCTAAAAAGTGTGAAGCTCCTTTCAATGTGACCAATGTAAAGCTGTTTTCGATTTGTGTGTACGAATGAATGAAATTCTTCTCTCTTTGTGCATGTATATATATCTTTTTAAGAATGAATGAAATTGACATATACATATACTGAATATTTTTAATTTTTATTAGTGAATCATTTGAGATTTTATTCTTTTTTATCTTTTAAAAGTAGTGATTTTATATTTTTTTATATTTTTATATCAAATCAATAAGATCACATCTCAAAATATATGTATGAACCTAATAAGTTATAAAAGATTTGTTATTTTTTGTAACTAATAAAGGAGGGGTAAAGGGATTTTTTTAAAATGTTAATAAGGATATTCATTATTTCAAAACATATTTTTTTAGTAAAAAAAATATTTTAAAAAAAAATGTAAAAAATATCTTTTGAAAAAGATTTTTTATTTTATTTTATTAGTGTTTTATTTTTATTACTATAAATTGTTAGAATTCTTAGATTTCTTAACCCTAGGACCATCCATGTCAAACCATTAAGAAAGAGATACCTGAGTGCGGAAGCATACCTGAATTGATAGGCATGATTCTTGATCTTGATTTGTTGTTCCTAACCCTAATTTTGGTTGTTTAGTCTTCCTCAATCAAAGCTTTTTGTATCCCTCATAGGGCTGAATAGCAACTCTCTGATGGGGAAGGATTGCAAGTGGCGGCTTAGGTATGTTGGGGACCAAAACCCTGAAGCTCTATTTATATTGGACTATTAGCACCCATTAAACCCTGAAGGCCCAATAAAATAGATAATATTGATTTTATTCTCATTAGACTAAAATCGATAAGTAATCTTGACTTATTTCTTTATTGTTTAAACCAATAGTGAGACCACTTTATATAAGTCAAAATATAAAATAGCTAATATGATTATACTTTATTAAATTATGTATATAACCCACAATATAAGTCAAAATAAAATTTTCTAACAATCTCCCACTTGGGCTATACATCTATACATATATTATCATGAAATAATCATATCTCATAAAATTTTATGTGCACATTCTGAATGCTATTTTCTTTGATTACTTTAGCAATCTGGTCTATTTCATAAATTAGTCATGGAACTACCATAGATTTTACCACATTAGAGTCGCAACTAAACCACGATAATCACCATAATAATTTATTCAATGACATAGATCAAGTTCTTATGAGAAAATTTGGAAATTACAGTGAAACAATCTCATGCATGTCTATTTCCAATTGGTCCAACTTTATTAAGCTTTGTGAGATCAAAACAAGTCAGAGTGAAAACAAAATTAAACACTTTATTTCTACAAAAATATCTATACTCGTATGTTTGTCTAAACAATATGAGCATCCAAATGCATACTCCCACTGGAATAACACATCACCCCATGAACAACACACACATGAAAGACCTTGGGTGTTTGTTTCTTAAGGAACAAATATGCATGAATTTAAATGGAGTTTGTGACAACATGCTCAATTGACACTTAAGCACTCTGAAAACTTTTATTCAATAAATTTGAAAATATTAAACTACTAACGCATTGTCACAAAATAACTCAAGTAGTCTTTCAAATCTATATCTGTAATTTGTGATAAGTGCTTGTAGTCACCTGATTGGATGTCTTCTAAAAATGATTTATACTAAAGTGCTTCCGTGGAAGGAGTAACAACTAATAAGTATTTTTCTCAACACATTTTCAAAAGAACTCCTCCAATGAGCGTATCAATATACCTGCAATGGATCAAAATTTTCTTGACATCCAACAAAGTCAGAACATAAATATCCAATAATTTCTAACTTTATTTTTTGACTTCATATATGTGAACATATAAAATGATCCATTTTTAAATTGTTCAAATATTTGCCAAAAAAATACCAATAGTGTACACAATAACTGTAAGTGTACAAACTCAATATTCACTAAACTACTGCTAAAGCATAGAAAATTTTATACACGTTTAACTTCATAATTTCTTTGAGGTACCTAACGAGATTATACTTGTCTCCATTAGAATTAAGAATGCATAACCTTATTTGCAAGTTTGCATATCAAGTTCTTTAAAGGTTTTATGACGTAACTCTTTTGTTATAATCCAAAAGTATTTCGAAAATAATCTCTATAAACACAAATTCCTAATACAAAAGAGGTATATTAATGACACACAAAACAATTGAAATATGCTTACTCCCACTGAACTGGCATATAGTCATAAACTATAATTATCTCAAAAGATTGTATGAGATATTACTCCCACTGAATTAGCATATAGTCATCAACCATACTTATTTCAAAAGACCGTATGAGATAATAATTTGATGAAATATTGATACTAGAAAATTTGCTTGAGTTCATAGACATAATTCTTTAATTTGAGTCTATATCCTTATTGTATCTTGCGATACAATTTTATGACGCAAAATATCAATTGTCTCAACATTGCTTTTGAGAAACAATTCTGTATATGTATCCACTTTTACTATAACTCAAGATCAAAATATACCATAAATGTCATTATGATTTTAAATGAGTCTTTCTAAGAAACTGAAAGAAAAGTTTCTTTGTACTCTAGCGCCTTACTTTTGAGATGAGTCCTTTACAACAAGGTATGCTTTATATCCACATTACTTTTGGATAATGAGATGGGATTGTTGTTATCTTTAATGAACTTAAGTTCTTTACTTATGACACCGGTACATAATACTCTAGCATTTGTTCTTAAGGAATTGAGTTTGTCTTTACGATAATCTATTGACTATCTTCTCCCCAAACTCAATATCCTCAAAGAACTACTCAACTTTCTATCTCCAAAAGTATTTGAATTGTGGGATCCTAAAAGAGTAAATATATCTGAAGTGGTGTAAGACTATACAAAATTTGAATTTTTAGAAGAATATAAATTGCAATTTTCAATACTCCTTCCCAGAGTAATTCTGATAACAAAATATGAGTAATCATACTTCACAGATAGAACTAAGGTATCATCAACAAAAGCTACTAATTAAAGATACCTTAAGTTATTTCTGTTAGTCACGAAGCACAACACTCAAGAGGGGGCGTGAATTGAGTGTTTAAACAACAATAGAAAATATTCGCGGAAGTGTAAATTGCTATGGAAATAAATTGCTCAAATGATTGTACTAGTATTTTTCCAAGGACTTAAG
>JASCZI010030801.1:0-22876 GCA_036250425.1 Stylosanthes scabra
AAAGTGGTTGGGAAATAAAACAAAAGATGTATAGTGCGCGAATAGTGTCGAAATAGTGTAACCTTCTAAACTAGTGTTATTTGATCACTTGTTTTTACTTTTCTTGATCAAATAACCTAAACTCAATGTACATGACACCGTGCCTAGTGAAACCTTGGCCAATATTTCCTAAGAAGCTGGTCCGGTTCCGTCAAACGATTCGAAATTCGAGTAGAGGCGTAAATCCTGACCCGGGTGAGTTTTTGTCTTCCGTTTCAGACAGAGTTTTATTTTTCTATAGAGGTTTTGTTTTGTCATCAAAACATCATTATATGAGTCGGCTTTAAGGTTCGAGCCGGTCTTGAAGTTACCATAGTAAATCTGAGTCGAAACGGTCGATTACGGGGTTTCGCGACTACATTCGATTTTAAACTCCGGTTTACTCCATTTAACCGGTCAATGGTCCAAACAAACCACATGATCAACCGGTCAACCCAGTCAACCACCCAAGGTTTGTCCACACGGGTCAACTTTGGTCAACGGTCAACATCGGTCAACGGTTAAAGTCAAAAAGTCAACGGTCAACTATGAAGAAAATACTAAATAACCAGAAGAACTACAGAGATCAACATGCAGGATGTTACACCTCCGCCCGGCTTTACTTTAGACAGTGTGCTACCATGCCACAACAAAGATTTTGGCTGCCTTAGAAGAGCATGATCATGCAATCCATAATCAATTTAACCAGCCTACACCACCGACACAAACTGCAGTTCCACCTCCATCAGAGGAGGATGAACTAGAGTCCCGAAAAGGCCGGCGTAAGGTACCGGATTAGCTGCGACTCGCACACGACTCCGTGACGATTAGTCGAGTTGTTCATCCACTCAGGCCACTCAGCAATTCACTCCTGCACCCAGTGTGCCGCGGCCGCATCTACCACGGCAACAATTCCCGCAACATCTATATCAATATCCGGGGTACATTGTCTATCTGATACCACCTCCTCATACATCTGCAACTGGCACCTCATCTAGCACTGTCCTCGCGCCGCCATTCCCATCGCATTTTCCATACCCATACCCATACCCCGCTTATTAGTTTCCACAAGCTCCACCACCGCCATTATTTTCTTATTTGTGTCCCGTGTTGCTATGTGTTCTAGCCAGTTATTGTCACTTTAACATTTTTTTTTTTTGTTAGACTGGTGCAGATGTCTTTAAATCATTTTAATTATTATCTCATAAAACTTAAACCATTTTCATTAGTTAAGAGCATACACAAAGATACAGGAAGCAGGTACTCAACTTTATGAAATGAAACACATTGCAGAAAATTTGTAAACAGTACAATTTTGTGAAGCTACGTCATCTGGGAGGCGCCATTGCGTTAGGTGAATTTCTTATGAGAGGCGCCTTCCCAATTCACACTTCCTACATGAAGGAGCCTTCCACATCAGCGTTTTCTGTGAAGTTGGCGCTACCCAGTTCAGCGCCTCCTCCAAAGTGGGCGCCAAGCGTGATAGCGCCTCCGAGTCAGCAACGGAAAAAAAAAATAGTCAGCTGCCACCGTGTCAAAGGGTGGCAGCTGGGTCAATTGTTTCAAAAGGGTGGCATTTAGGGAATAAGTTTTACAAAAGGTGGCGTTTGTGTAAATTAAATTAGCCTTGTATCTCTTAGTAGATAGCAGCTAAAACCCTAAAGGAAACAAGTCAGATATACCCTGGAGTACCAAACTCCAGGGTTTAAAACCATTGATTCTTATGAAAAGTTGCTTTACGTCCTTCAATCAACGGTTATTAATCCTGAAGTTTGGTACTGCAACACCCACTCCATTAAGATGGGTATTACTACGATTTCATTGTAGGAATAATCGTTAGTAACAAAAACCTATAGTGTAATTTAGAGCGAGTACTTAAAGGAAAGCGTACTAAAACTCAAATTTCTCATAAAATAAGAAATAAACGTACCAAGTTTCAAAGCTTAAGCGAAACAAATAGAAAGAAACAAACAAGAAAAGAAAATACTAGTCTCAAGTAAACTTAAAACTACTAATCAATAAAGCCAAACTAACAGTGTCGAAGAAAATCCTTCGTCAACTAACTACACAAGTCTAGGTACTAGAATTCCTCCACTGACTCTCTTTCGTGGGGTGTAGATACGTTTCATTTGAGTAGGATGAACCAAGGATTGGCGTGGTGCTGTGTTCGGCAAGTATGGCACATACTCCACTTCCAGACTCGGAGGCACTTCTACTTCTTCTGGTTCTTCCTCCTCTGATGCTTCTTCCATGGATACTTCATTCCCACTCAAATCCTTGGAGTCTTCTTCTTCTGGTTCTGATTCCGAATCCGAGCTAATACAAATTACCTCAGGTAGGGGTTGCTTCGTGGGTATTGGAGGTTCAGGATCTAGAGGAGTATAAATTGGTTGTTGGGGTCATCAACTACACTACGACCTAAGTAAATAGTCTGGAGCACCGTAGTAGTGGTTGTTACTATCTACGCGTGCCTATGAGGATCATATTCATAGATTAGCCTCGGGGGGAGCTGTATGGTCTCCACCCAACGCGTCATCCTCCTCTGGAGATAGTATGGAAAAGAAAAGAATGAAAAATCTAATTTCTCAGTAGATGTATTTTCTTTGTGAAAAGCTTACTACCATGCTTATCCCCAGCCCATCACTTGAGATTTTTTCTCATATCTTTTCCTAAAAAGATTATTACCTAGAATAAACATTTTCATTAGATAAACTCACGACCTTATACATCTATAGTCACCCACCTTTAAGAGAGAAAAAACACATTACAAGTTAAAAATAGAATAGAAACATTATAAATAACCAGTAAACTATTAGTTACCGAATAGAAACATTATAAATAATTAGTAGATTATTAGTTATCAGTATATCTGCATGTATATAAATGAACATGTGGTTTTCTATTATTCCTGAACGTGTCTGATATTAGATAAGAAATTTGGACATAATATTTAAAATGAAAGGCGAACAGTACCTATACATGCGCGCGCGCACACACACACACATATATATATACTAGAGAGAATGGACTCATGCGTATCAATTAACAATATCAATTAGCAAGTGGATTTCACATAGTAGTATCCGAATGTACACGCAAATCAACTGGACCTTTATAAAAAAAAAAATCTCTCTAAATAAGCTAACAAGTAACAACAAAATTTCAATTATGTATAAATACATGAACAAGTAAATCATGATAAATCTCAGAAAATTATAGTATATATGCATTCATGATAGATGAATTAAACACATAGAGATGATACAACTTTCGAATGCTTTGATCTTTTACTTGTGTTTTCTTTTTAACGGTATTGAGCTCAAATCAAGTGAGAGTCCCTTCCCTTACCGAAGGTTCTCATATGGGAGTCCCCTTCCCTTACCGAAGGTTCTTATCCCAATTGGAAATTCCCTTCCCTTACCGAAGGTTCTTATCTCAGAATTTTAGTCGACCACCTTCCCTTACCGAAGGATCATCTCGTTATCTTGTTTTTAGGGGTCACCTTCCCCTACCGAAGGATCATACCCTCAGTTCTATATAAATATATATATTTAATCAAATAACTTATATGCATTTACAGAACATATATAGAATATAAGTCAAATAACATATATACATAAAAGAACATATAAAATACAGAATACAAGCAGTACTTAGATGACATTCATCGAAGGGAAGCTTAAAGTAAAACAAGGGGACGTATTGAGAGACATGAGTGCGTAATAGAAGCATAAAAAGGAGATATATGTTAAGAGATAAGAATACCATAGATGCACAGAGACACACGATAATTATCGAACGAGTAATGCTACGAAACCAACGTTAGGGAGTCCACTGGGAGCCAACAAGTTCAATTAGAGAGATAGTAGGATTGGAAAAGAGGAAGGAGAAGAGGGAAAAGAAAGATATTGACTACTATGGGCTACCAACACTGTTGGCTCCATAGACTTTCTCTTATCGAAAAGGTTTTCTTTTTGGAAAAGAAGAAATCTCTTTTAATCTACCTGCGTCGGTAGAATCCTCTTGCTAAAGCACGAAAGAATGTTTCTTCTTCAAAAACAAAAAGAATGAAGCTATGGATTTTAAATTTGAGTGTGGGTTTTCCTTTGAGTTTGCTTTCCTATTTATCTACAGTTTTAGATAATTAAATAATTTTAAATTTAAACTCCTAAAAGTTTAAATTTCAAAACTTCAAATTCTTTAGAAGGTTCCTTTGTTGTTGTTGTTATTATTATTTGGTTGTTACATTCTTCCCCCTAAAAAAAAAAAATTTGTCCCCAAATTCTATGACTCTGATGTTACTAAATATTTCATTTTCATACTAATGGTTACCTGCAAATAACTCCGGGTACTTGTTCCAATTCCCATGTAAAATCTCTTGAGTCAAGGCCTCCCCATGCCACTTTCACTAGTTGTACGGTTTTATTCCTCAGTTGTTTTTCGCTCTTATCCAAAATCTTTACCGCTGGTAGACAAAAGGCTAGATCATCTTTGAGTGTTATGCTTTCTGGTTGTAACACATGGCTTGGGTCATGTTGGTATTTTTGTAGTTGGAACACGTAGAACACGTCATGCAACCCTGACAAGTTTGGAGGCAGGGCGATTCGATAGGCTAGTTCTCCTATGCGTTGGAGAATTTGGAATGGGCTCAAGTATCTAGGGTTCAACTTCTTAACCCTTAGTGCTCTACCAATACCCGTAGTAGGGGTTACTTTCAGGAACACATGGTCACCTTCTTGGAAATCAAGGGGTTTTCTTCGCTTATTCGCGTAGCTCTTCTACCGACTCTGAGCTGTACGAATCCGCTCCCTTATCATTCTGATGTCTTCCGTAGTTTGTCTAATTAGATCTGGTCCTAGTAACCCTCTTTCTTCTGGTCCATACCAACATAAAGGGGATATGCATTTTCGACTGTAAAGAGCTTGTTCACTACTGTAGCCAAGTCTCTTTTCATTCCTGGCCACCAGAACATTTTCTTTAGGTTGTGGTACATCTTTGTCACACTGGGGTGGATGGTGAAATTTCCTTTATGTCCTTCTCCTGCAATCCTTCCTCGAAGCTCGCCTTTCCCTGGTACACAAATTCGCCCTTGGTATCTCCATAGGTTGTCATTCCCTTTGTCAAAATCTTGGGACAAATACGAAGTTTTGTCACTAACTCTTAATTGTCAAGTATATTATTAAGTTTATCTAAAAATTCTTGAAAATTTAGCAATTAGAGATATATTTAATACAAATTTAAAGTTTTTTGGGACAAAATTAAAATATTTTAAAAACATTTAATAAATTTCAAGGAAAAAATATACTTTAAAAAATATATATAAAGGAGTTTAATAATTCCTTACCCAAAATATAAAATTACTATACCTTATCTTGGAAGCATGGTAAGCTCAAAAGCCTTGAGTAACTAAACTTGGAACCTTGAATCTTGGGTTTGGGCAGGAAGATCAACACTGATGGGATATTCGTATCACTTTTGATATTAAAAAAAAAAATGAATTAATTCAAAATTAAAATATGCATTACAATTGATAAATGAGAATCGGACCGAACCTGCCGGTTCAATTAGAAAATCGAGAATTGATCTGGTTCAAGCGTATAAGCAATTGGTCAAAGGATCGGTCAAATTAGCGATTAACCGATGAATAAAAAAAAATCAGATCAATTTTTATGTAGGAAAATTAGTATTTTAAATAAAATAATAATATTACATTTTAAATAATTTTATATTATGTTTAAAAAAATCGGTCGATTATGGTCAATTTCAATTAAATTTTTAAACTATTAAATCAGTCACTCTATCGATTCAATGACCGGTCCGATTCTCGCAACATTGATTAAAGAAAAAGACTAGGGAGTCAATACATTATGACCAATAGGGAGCCAACATGATTACTCATATAAATTTTGGATAATAACTTATTTTTAAATATATAAGTTATGGATGATAACTCAACGTTGGTTCCGTAGCACTATTCTTGATTATATAATCTTGGTAAAACCAGTATAAAGTGTGTTAAATTACTAAAGTTTCCGTGTCAACCTGGTTCGAGTCTTGGAGTTTTCTTTCTCGCTGTTAACCCTGGGTAAGTTCAACTGGTTCGACCATAAACATATCCACCAAATATTAGAAACAGCATATGATGATTGATTGATTGTATCCCAATGGAGGAAAAAAGAATGATGAATGTAATTATACTTTCTCTAATTAAACTTTTGTTAGCGTTCGTGTGTAGAGTGCACTCCACTCTTATTTCCCACTTTACATCCATACCCTTTTCCCCTGTTTCAAACTCGTAACCCTAAAGCCTAATAATGTAGATCATCATGTCTTTGTATTTTTAAAATTTTTCAAGCACTTTTTTTTTTTTCTTTCTTAAGTAACATGATCTGGAACGAACTAACAAAGTTTTTATGTGATGCACACATCACGAGGCTTTACTCTCTGCCACTATGATACAAAAATAATAAATAAATTACTCGTCACTGTATAATCACACTCGTTTTTTCTCCATTGAATCCCAAACATGTTCACACTTCTCTGATTGTTTTCTTGTTTGTTTCTAGATTATGATTACTTTTCCACACTCTCTTTTGCTACAAACTCTAATAATATGCAAAATCTACGGAGCCAACTATAAACCACATTGATTGCTTTTCCATGTTCGATTTATTTGAACTTTGGATTTTGTTTTTCTTTTAATTAAATTGTTAGCATCTTATCTCTATTAACAGAATTTGACTAATTTAGATTGAATACATTGAAGTGATCTGTGGGTGGTAGAATATTCACTTTAGTGTATACCATGAATTATTTTTGTATAGATTTTAAAATCGAGATAGTCTTTCTATAGTAGCAAATGCGTGTCAAATTAATTTTTGAAGCATTTTAAAGACTAACTTGATTCATGTCAATAAATTATTTTGACTGGTATAAGTATCCATTCTTGAGGCTTGAGCCATTATAAACTATTAAATAGAGTTTGGATACATATTAGATTAATTTTTACTCTATCAGGGTTGGGGATATTATTTAAAAAAAAATAATAAAAAATATTTGAAAAGTCTTATAAAAGAAAGACTTAGATTCCAATAATTTATTTTATCTAAATATATATTAAAATCAATCACTAAAATAAAATATTTCTAAAATATAAAATAATATTTAATATATAATGATTAATTTTTATATATGTACCCATAGTATTTTTGTTATTTTGAAGAAAAAAAATGCAAAGAGTGAATATATATACTTTTAGGAAATTAATATTTTTTTCTAACTAATAAATCAACAAATAAAAAATAGAACATATGTAATCATGGTTTATAGAACATTCATAATGAAAGTTATAGAACATCCGAAACCTAAAACAATTATCAGCCAACTTTGCATTTTTTTAGAAACAGAACATCTGAAACCTAAAAACAGAACATGCAAAACTTAAATAAATAAAACATCTAATTTAAATTATTGGCTGACTGAATTTTTGTTAATTACCTAACCACTTTTAGTATTAGAAAGGGAAAATTTAGACAAAAGGGAAGAAAAAATGTAGGCAAAAGCAAAGAAATGTTGGCTCCAAAAATTTTCCATTTTGTTGAACAATGCCTCATTGATTCTTTCATGGCTTCTAAACTAGTTTTTGTTGTATGCAGAAAGCGAACAAACAAATCAAAACAAAACCAAGTGTGTGTGTGCTTTGGAGTGTTACTCTAAAACTCTGTTGTGGAACAGAGATGATCATGGGTTGGGTGATCTTCAAATTGAAAACCCGCAAGAACAACAGAAACCAACAACAACCTTTGCGTCTCTGCGAGGAACGAAAGAGGCTCATCAAGTCTGCCATTGATTCAAGATACGCTCTCTCTGCTTCTCACCTTTCTTACATCCACTCTCTTCGAAACATTGGTGCTGCTCTTCGCCGTTACGCTCACTCACACCTTCTACACTCTTCTCAGGATGAATCCAGTTACCCTTCTTCTTCTTCTTCGTCACCTTCACGTGTTCATGATGATGATGAAGATGAGTGTCACGTGAGTTGCCCACGTGACACTCAAGAGCCTTGCAGTTATTACTTGGATCATGATGAATTCTCGGTGCCTTCATCACTTTCTACTACTCACAATGTTGCTTCTTCTTCTTCTTCTTGGGATTTCTTTCATCCTTCTTCTCACACTTTAAGGTTTGAGTTTAACATGCTATCTTAAATTTGTCACTATTTTTCTATGAAATTATCGTATTCAATAACTAGTGTTAAATTTTCTTAAAAGTATGTGTTTTCGTAGAACATTATTCTATTCACGGATCATACAAAACATCTTTGTGCAAAGATCACATTATGAACCGTTAGATAATTCGATCAAACATATTTGATCAAATAATATATCGACTTATCTAATGATTTACAATGTGATATTCGTGTGATGTCTCCGTGCGAGTATCCTTTGTCTTTGCCAATGCGCTACCTTTTACAATGCCAACTTTTGCCTAGGTTGTTGGTGGCAACTGATTTGCTATTCCAGCCTTAATTATGATTGTTTCGAGCGATATAAAGAATGACATCTCGGTAAATAGTTTAAAAGAGTGACATTTTGGCCATAAATTTTGAAACAAAAAAAGGTGATTCATTGATAAAACAACCTTCTGTATCATTGTATATTATTCAATACTGAGTACTTATATTAGTGTAACCTACTTCAAATTTGTGATTTACTTTTGTCATAAAATTTTTGCATTTACAATTATAATTTAATGATTAGTGTTAGTATTTGTATTTGTGTAACATAGGGTCCAGTGCAAGCAAGGAGAAGGAGAAGGAGAGAATTTCCTGAAATCCATGAAAAATGATAAGGGTATAAATGGAGGAAAAGGGTATAAGGGTTCATCAGTAAATTGCTACGACCAATTATCAATTGTTTTAAGAGTAGCTGAAGAATTGAAAGTGGAGTTACCAAGTAATGTGGAAAATGTGCACACTGAACTAGAAGATCCTTCTGAATTCATAACACACAGAGCTAAGGATTTTGTTACTAGCATGAAGGATATTGAGCATAGATTCTTTCGTGCTTTTGAATCTGGTAGACAGGTTTCTAGGCTTCTAGAAGCTAACAAAATCATGGTTGGATATTCTGAGTCCAAAGGTAATTTAATTTGCTACTTTCCTTTTCTTTTAGCCACTAAAATTTGATTTGAGTTACATGTTTGATGTCACATTATGAATAATCTAAGTACTGATATTCAAACTGTTTTCTTTTTTGTTTTCCTTTTGATAGGGAAGCCTTCTCCAATGGCATTGCTAAAGGCATTTGGTTCTGTTTTCCATGGTGGAAAAGTGAGACCTCTTTCTAAAGGTAATAAGTTCTTTTTTCAATTCTGTGAACTGTGAACTGTTTTCCATGATAACTTGATGGTTTGGTTTTCAAAGAAATTCTTGTTTAGATACAAGTGTAACAGAGTACAATTTTTAACTATGAATAAAATGTAGATAATCTTTAAGGCTTAAGCTACAATCATGTCACCTTATTCTTTTATTTATAGCAGTTGTTTAAGATTCAACAGGCAGGTTGTTATTTCATTTTTCCTGATATGCTACTTTGAGCTCTGATTCTTGAAAGATGATTATCTAGGATGGGAAATTTCTTGCCTAGGTAAAAATCTAACATGTTATTTTTTGGGACAAACTTGCATAAAAGTTGAGAAAGTTAAACAAAACAAATCTTGGTAAAAGATAGTAGGACCCACCTTTATTTTGAATATGCATATAATTATTTTGATTTTTGACCTATTTACTGACAATAAACTTTTATCATAAATTGAATTAATCTAATAGTCAATTTTCAGTTAATCTGATTGAACTGACTAGTTCAATTCAATTCTCATAAGATATTTTTATATCTATTGTATTTTATATTTGCGCCTTCTGAGCATTATTTATCATACTTATTAGATTTTGGTGTAACGCGACTTCAATAATCAAACTCCTTTGATTTTCGTATGTAAATCATGTTAGATGTTGAACTCATACACCCTTTTGAATGTTGAAAAAAGACATCATCCTAGGCTAATATAATATGAGATATTGTATGTAGGACCTGTACAAAAGGAAATTTGTTGGCAAAGGATAGTACCTTCTCAGTCATCTTCATTCAAGCACTCTTTAGCTTCAACATCAAACGAAGATATGGATTATGCTGATGGAGGCAACTCTTGCACTCTTGAGAGATTGTATGCATGGGAGAGAAAACTCTATGACGAAGTTAAGGTACAAAAAATCAGCCCAAAAAAAAACATTTCACACAATATCATGTCATATCATCATATACATGTATATGTCTCTGTCAAACATCTCCTCTGTTTTCTTTTTGGCCAATTCCGTGGTGCCTGTAATTTTAGTGTTGAATTTACCGAACCTTTTTTTAAGTAAATATTAAATATTTAAAAATTATTTACCTTTATATTTTTTTTTAAAAATACTAACTTTTAACCCTTTTGATAAACTAGACAAAACAGTTAGACATCATAGCATTTTCTTCTTCTCCGTTCTTAATTGTGGTTTTATCATTTAGTGGATTTGTTGATTAAATATTCTGGATAATAATCTGATGATTGATATATCCTAAGAATGAGTGGTCATGTGATGAGTTTGAATGATGTTGGTGTTTTATTTAGTTACTTATCATCTTCTCACATGTATTTCACCTCATATTTTTTAAGTAATTACTTTGGGTTACACAACGATAGTTTGTTGTCTAGATACATGCAATTTTTAAAACAAAAGTATTTCCTTCAGATCTGAAGCTTGAATTATCCACAATCTATTCATATCAATTGAAATTTTATTGTATTTAGAATAATAAATGCGACGCAAATGAAATTCTAAATATTTAGTCAAAGAAATTTTGATATTATGCTATGAATTAACTCTCTTAGAAGTTCTAGCCACTAAAAGAAATATGGTAAAAGATATTTTAAAGTGGATAAATGTGTAAAATAGTAAAGTAATACTCTAATAATTTGTAACTTTAATTACTTGTGAGTTTCACCATCTTAATTTAAGAATGATTAAAGCATTATTTTTTTTTATAAAGTGATTAACAATTTAAAAAAAAAAAGTTGATCTGAAAAAATATATATAATTTGATTTATAGTCAGGTGCATGTTTATAATGAGTTATGGTTACGATCACTATTGTAGCTATACAACTGTAACGATGCATTTAAGTGTTGCTAAAATTAAATAACTTTTGTTTCTATTTAATAACGCTTTTTTATTTTGAAATATAAAAAAAGTATTACCAAAATGTAAAACAGCAACTGTAATTACTATAGACTCCACCTTATAATTTTTAAAAAAAATAAAAACAATTTTCAAATTTTTTTGTGTTTTAAAAAGCCAAGTGGTTTTGGATAAGATATGAATTAAGGTTTGTTCAGTTCAGGCAAGTGAATCCATCAGAAAGGAGTATGATAGAAAATGTGAGCAACTGAGGCATCAATGTGCAAAAGATGAAAGCACACAAGTGATTGACAAAACCAGGTCAGTAGTGAGGGATCTGCACTCACGGATAATAGTGGCCATTTATTCTTTTGATACAATCTCCAAACAGATTCAAAGACTCAGAGATGAAGAGTTGCTTCCACAACTTTTGGAATTAAATCAAGGGTATGTAAGTGATCATTCCTCATACATATATTTCATGTATCCTTCACTTCTTGTTTTAGATTTAAGATTGCAACTGAGAGAAACATAGACTAGGAGACGGAAATAAAGAATAAGATTGAATTGAATTTATTATTGTATTCTATTTAAAATTATTAATCGACAGAGATTGAAAGACAGAGACTGAATTAAGTAGGTAAAGAAAAGACAAAAATTAATATTAGAAACATTAATGTTGAGTGGGGTATTTGAGTAAAAAAAATTATTAATGATTCATGTGTCCTCGCTTTCACTGAGTTATTGAAGGGACAAAAATTTTGGAAACAAAGACTATAATTTTTCAGCCGTTGATCACCGAATTGTATACTGAGTCTCAGTTTTTCAATCGTCTTGGTCCTCTTAAACAAACAGTAATACTAGTATTAGCTCACGGAATGTTAGTCATGCAGATTGATTAAGATGTGGAGGACCATGCTTGAATGCCATCATGCTCAATTCATTACAATTTCTTTGGCATATCATTCAAGAAGCTCAACAAGAACCATAGAAGCTGATGCCCGCCGAGAGATCCTTGCTCAGCTTCTAGAAGAATTCAAGTGTTTCGGCCTAAGCTTCGAGAATTGGGTTAACAGCCATACCTCATACATCGAATCTCTCAACAAATGGCTCCAAAACTGCGTACTACAGCCAAGAGATCGTCCCAAGAATAATAGAGGGCGGCCGCTCTCCCCTCGCCGTGTACTAGCCCCGCCAATATTTGTCCTCTGCCGTGATTGGTGTTCAGGGATGAAAGCATTGCCGGCCGAGGAGCTAAGCCGCGCAATCAAAGTCTTTGTATATGGAGTTTGCCGTGTCATGGAGCAACAAGATAAAGAACTACAAGAGAAACAGAATTTAAGTGGTGCATTAAGCAATGGGAAAACAGAGAGCAATAATAATAAGGTTAATAATAATACTAGTGAAGATGACTATGCACATTTGTGTTGCATACATCAAAACCTAACCAATGTTCTTAGTCAAATGACTAAATTTTCTGAGGCATCTTTGAAGATGTGTGAAGATATCAAACAAAAAAGTGAGGCAGCTCAATCTGCATATCATAACTGCAAATCTGTTAGGACTGGGAAATTTTAATCCTTGGTTGGTTTGAATGAGGTTGTAGATTCAACAGAAATGATGATTATAGTGTTTTGGTAATTAGTTTTATTTGAACATGATGGATAGGTTAACAGAATTAAACATTGTAAATGATAGTGAGGGAATATGTATCTTATGTAGGAGTTACTTAGAAAATAAGGAATATTTGTTTATCTATTATAGTAAGTTTATATATACTTAATCTATAGAACAAAACTCTTACCTAATCTACGGAACAAAGCTCTTGTGAGGAGATATAAATTAGGCTATGCTAGTCCAAATAATATTAAACCAGAAGGTAGATGTGGTGGGTTTCTTAGAATTAAGGGGCAAATCAAGGAAAATTCATAATAGTTGGTTATCTAAGTCATGGAGGAGTTGTTACCGTTTACTCAAAGATGGCAATTTCAAAAAATACAATTATGAATTATCATATCTTATAAAATTACGAGTAAACATTCAATTCGATTCATGATTATTTGTAATTTGAATATGGCGTCTTTTAATGATTATAAAATTTTAAATTAACTCCTGACGAAATGAAAAACTTGACACTTTTATAGGGTATAACAGGTTGTCAAAAAATAGCTATAATAACGTGTCTTGAATGTATAATATAAATTGACGAAATAGGTGTATAGTTAACAATTCTGTGTTAAAATAATGTAAGGCAAAATGTTGATTTGAAATGGACGTGTAGCTAACGCAAATTGCAAATAAGTGTAAGCCTTTGTAAGAAAAGTCTTCACAATCTATAAGGTTAGTGAAGTTTAGTGACATTTATCTTAATTCTCTTTTATTTGTTCGATTGACACTAATTCTCTTTTAGAGAATATCTATAAGGTTATGGTTTTGGAATGCTTATTATGATTGGTCATTGATGGTGACTATAAAATTTTACCAACACTTAAAAAAAATGTAGTTAAAACATAAAATGCAAAATAATATGTTCCTATGGGTATTGAAGCAGGGACCAAACATAATTGTATCTTTTATAATATATTTAAAATTTATAAAATCAGATCATAATGTATAATTTACGTAGTTAAAAATGTCACCCAAAAAAAATTTACGTAGTTAAAACCAACTAAGTTGAATTGGATCAAATTCTAAGATATAATTCGCTCCAATTATTTATATTCAACTTAATTTATTTTCGCATGTTACATAGCATTTTGTTGTGCGTTTTCAGAAATCAAATAATTAAGATGTTTAAATTTTCAATGAATTTTTTATGAAAAATTCTAAATGTCTTGCAAAGTCCCTTATGGCCTTATCAATTATGATGATTAACGAAACTTAGAAAACACTATTTCGTACTTCAGCAAAATTATCAAAGTTTAAATGCCACATGCAAGCACATGGACTTTGAAGACGCCACGTGACTACTAATTCAAGTAAGACAATGTCACGTCAAAGAAGCCAAGAAAAAATATAAAATACGAGAAAATATTAATAATTAATATTTTTTAATTAATAAGTAATTAATAATTTCATTTATTATTATTATAATTAATATAATATTTTAGATGATTTATTTTTCGTTATTTAAATAATTTATTTTTATTATTTTAAATACTTAGTCTTTTATTACTTTTATAATCAATTTTTACATAATTTTTATTTATTATGTTTTTTTTATATCGATTGATATTCTATTAATTAGATAATACTACTCATAAAATAAACAACTATTAGATATCAAACAAATTATATATTGAAAATATATAAAATAATGAAACAAAGGATGAATACTATTTTGGTATGAAATACATTCAAGGTACCCCAAATATTATAAAGTTTGGCAAATTTCACCAAGTTATACTTAATTAATTCCAAATTACTTATTAAAAAGCTTAATTTTAATATATTTATATAATTTTATACAATCATTTAATCATATAATTTTTTTAATGATAATTTATACTGTCAATATAAAAAAAATTTAACTATTTTTGCTGATATAATATTATATAATTAGATACACATATAAAGCTGTTTTATGCTAATATATATTAAAATTGAATTCTTAAAAAAATCCTAAATCATTTAAATTTGAAATTTATCAAGTTTTTGTAATCTTTAAAAGAAACATACATACGAGTAAATGCTAAAATGATCCATCCGGATTAAACTTAAATAAATAAAAACAAAAATAAAATTGAGTGATGTGCGCTTAATTATTTTGTTTATTCTTGGAGAAAGAATAATAGATTAGATTAGTAACAACGTTATTTTGTTTTGTTGTGATAGAGCCAATGTCCCTTTCATCACCCATCTATTTTATTGTTGAAATGCTTGAATACCTAAACTGGAAGAAATAAACACTGTTCCAAGAGGCATTAGCACATGTAGTGATTCTGAGTCCAACGTTAGCTCCAAATACAAAAGCTTATATCATGAGAGTGGACCAATCAATATATAAAAAGAAATATAAAAAAAAAAAACGAATAAGCTTTACAAGCTTATTTATAAGCTAATTCCACGACGAAGATGTTATTTTAGGCACAGAATAGAAAAAAAAATACTCAATCTTATTCTAAAATAAATAAAAAGAAAATAAGATATTTATCAAACCATCCATAAAAAATAAAAGATTTTATTTTTTTATTTTTTTTTATCATATTATAAATATATTGTCATTGAATAATGTTATGAAATCAACATTAAAAAAATATTAAGAAATCAATAATTAAATTATTATTCAAAATAAAAAAATATCATTCAAATAAAATAAAAATATTATTAATATAATATATGAATTATGTACTTTTTCATTAGTAATTGGCATGAACTAATAATGAGAAGATTTTGGCCACTCACTGAACATATATAACTGTATCGGATTCCATGGTTGACATTTGACAAATCATCATAAAGTATGACATTGCATAGAGATAGTTACTAACACTATTACCTATTACTATTAGTGGCTACAAAAATGAATGTGATGTAGGTTGGCCTCCATAACTAATGAAGAATTAAATGCGTTAAGAAATTCAACAGAATGATCGCCCACTTACCCGCTGAATTGTCGTAGCAAAATAACACACATTACTTAAATTAAAACATGTATAATATCAATTTGTATAACACTTTCTTTATCTGAACAAGTGGTTTTATTAACTAAGTGATTAACCAACATCACAACTCTCACCTAAAAACACGTTTATACACGTACTCATTGTAACCAACCACTCTCCCACGCACTAATTGAAACAAAAACATAAGGAACCATGTACTTTCCCACTCTCACCACCACTCTTCACATTCACGAACATTCAGTTCCTCCTAGTTTTTCTTCGTCAATGTTGTTTTCTTCATCCTCCATCGTCATCTTCTTCTTCTTCTTCTTCTTCTTCTTCTTCTTCTTTCATTGTTGTTGTTGATGGTGATGTACAGAAATATGAAGCAATAATGCGCAGAAATAGAAAGCAACATTACGCAGAAAAGAAAGTAACATTGCGCAGAAAATAGAAAGCAGTAATGCACAGAAACAGAAGGCAATATTGTGCAGAAACAGAAAAGCAACAGATTTGATTGGTTAACCACTTGGTTGGTAAAACCGCTTGTTCACCTAGAATTATTGAAACTTTTAAATATTTATCATTTATTAATTTAAAACTTAAAATAATCTATAAAATTTCAGTTCAAATTCAAATTAATCCCTTACATTTATAGTAATATAAAATATCCTAAAGTTTGATATGAAATTCACAATTACTTCGAACTAAGTTAAATTTGAGATTAATATAAGTGGATAATGCTATGTGTACATTTAATTTATCCAATTAAGTTTAATAAATTATTTAAATTTATGTCAAATAAAATATATTTTGATATTAAACATTACAAAAATAATATAGAAACAAGTTTCGATTATTTGATATGAAAATGAACTTATCTTTTGTATAGAATAAATAATTTGATTGGACTTAATTAGGTAAAATATATGTACATCTAGAATTATTCAATATATCAAATTTAAATATTATTTTAGAGAATTATAAATTTTAGAATAATTTGAATTCAATTTCAATTTCATAATTCATTTTGAGTTTCAACTTTTACCATTTTGTACAATCATTCGATGATTACTCCTATTATTTAGGGTAAAGCATTGTTTTGATCCTTAATAATTAGGGTAAATTTTATTTTAGTCCATAACATTTAAAACATTATATTTGGTCAAAAAAAATTTAATTGAACTCAATCAATGAATCAAGTATTACCATATTAAAAGTTTGATAAAAACTTAACATTGTAGCTGGTGTGGTCGTTTCAGTCTTGAAAATCAATATAATCTTAACTCTCCAACTAAGGTCGAACTACCAACGAATAGCAACAGAATCTTTCTTCGTTCGATTCTCACACAACAATAATAAATAATGTTAGGATTTTAAGTATTTTTTTTGTTATAAAAATTAGAAAAGAAGATGAAATGTCAAACTTTGTAATGTGAAAATTTTTAGCGCATGAGTGAAGTAACTAATCATCGAACAAACGGTTATGTTAGATTGTTAGTTACAACGTTAAGTTCTCATCCAACACTTAATGATGAAACTTAATTGAATCTAATTGAAGCTTTTTAAAATAAAAATAAAATATTTTAAACGTTAAAAGTTAAGATAATATTCGATCAAAACGTTAAGGATTAAAATAATATTTTTTTATTATTTATACTTTATTTAATCTTGCCATAAAATTTTGTAGGCTGGACCAAATTGATGTTAGTATGTCAAAGTAGGCGTTAGGATTTAGCAAAAACCTTACTTAGATTCGGGTTTATCGTAACTAAAATGCTAGCGTAGAGCAAAAGAGACTTTCACGAACCACAAGAATATAAGGATCTAATTGAGGTCACTTGTTCTCTGAGGCTCTGAATTCTTATTCAGAGAAAAAACGTTTTTATTGGGACTCGGAATTCGTCTTCTTTGTGGCGCCGCAATTGTCGATACCATGTCTCTCTCCAATGTCACAACTCCAACACTCGCTTCCAATGGGCCCCACCTAACACCATGTTTGATGTTTCACTTTCACTGCTGAATCAAATTTCAAAATTCACAATGCAATGAATCCGACCAGCTTCTTGACCAACTCGGGAAGATTAAAAAAAAGTATATAGAATAAAATATTTCGATTCACATCTATGTTGTTAGTTTAATGTTTTTCATATATTACTGGTAATACTTAATTAGTATTATATGTCTGTAATTTTTGTGGATACTATGTAGTATGTACATATTAATACAAATATTTAATTAACTCATAGGTATAATAATATTTAATTGATTAATTGTTGACAATGTGTAGATGCCATAACCAGATCAGTCTTGGGTAAAAGTATTTAAATTATCATTGATGAAACAAAAGATGTATGATTGATTACTTGTTTTTCATTTCCATCTCAAATCAGGATAAGAAGGCTACGAACCAGGCATATTTTATTAACAACAACATATAAATACACTAGCAACAACAAAATATGTATATGCTGACCAAAATTATCAGTTAATATAAATAAAAGTTATTCGTTTAAGATTTTTTTTTCTTTTATTAAATTGTGATATTTATATATCAGACATATTTTTAATACGATAATTCATATACTTATTTTATTGTTTAATTTTAACTTAAAAAATCATGACACACCCAAATACGATTACATCTTAGGATGTTGAATTTATATATGACTTAGGCTTTTTTTTGGTAATGATGCAAAAAGCCACAACACGAATATTGGTAAAATAATTTAAAATTATTCTTAATAAGGAGCCATACATATATATATAGTGTTTGGTAAATATATTTAATAATTATTTTTATAGTATTAAATTACTACAACAATCTTTTATTAATATGTATTGCATTAATGTAAAATTAAATGTAATTAATTAAAGGTAAAATTAATTTTTTAATAAAAGATAAGATTAATTAGTCATTTCGTATTTTTTAGAAGTAAGCCAATATTAAAAAGTTATTCTTATTGGCTCTCAAAAGTATTAAAACTCTAAAAAATCATAAGTAAAAGTTTTTTGACTTTTTGAATTACTAAATATAAAATATGACGTTAAATTTTTTAAAATATGCGACCGAAAAGTTTTATAAGTCCATCTTACTAATTTTATAAATATTAAAAACTTTCAAGATATTTTAGCATCACTCAAATTACCCTAATTATTATAATAAGTATGTAGTAATATAATAAGAAGCTATATAAGCACTCCAATGTATCCCCAAAAACACTAAAATGTAAAAACAAAAGAAAAAGCTTCATGTGGAGTTATGATTTTTAACATTACCAATTCAGAGTAGATGATGGATCCATTCATGGGATTTGAGAGAAAAAACAAGAAAAAGGCATTTAAATACCAAAAGTTGACATTTCGAGGGCAACACAACACAGAAACCATTCATTTCTTCAGCTATGCCTAACCCAATGAAATCACGACACGTGCGGGACAAAGCTATCGGGTGGAGGTTATATGTGCTAGTCACCATGTGAGGGTCATAGTATACGTGTCATTATTTCATAGGCTAGCCCTCATCGAATAAAGCATCCTCCATTGAATGAAAGTTGACGAAGCCAAAATAAAAAAAGGCTTAGCAAGAAAGAACGTGATGAGAGCAAGCAAAGAACCAAAGGAACATTTTGGAGAGCGCATATTCACACCTAAACCCGTGTGCAATAATTTTATTTGGCCATATTTTATACTAATATTTATCATTTTTAATAAAAAAAATATTTGAAACACCAATAATTTTAATCACAAAATATGTAAACTAACTTGGTACTTGGTAGATTATATTTATTAAATATTAGGTTAATTCAATAAAATTATTCAAAAATTGATAATTTGTTAGAAAATTCTGTTGAATATTTTGGCCCTTCTAATAATTTTGTCAAATTATCTCAACTTTTTTATATGTATAAAATTAATTTACATATTTTATATTCAGAACTATTTATATTTAAATATTTTTATATAGAAAATTGCAGTTTACTCTTTATTATTTATTTATTTGTTTATTTTCATTTATACAATCTTGCTTAAGATATGGACATGATTCTTTCCAATTTTAATATAGTCATAAGCTTATAATTATTTAAAAGTTCTAATTAGGTTAGTGCATTTTCGTCAACTATTTCTATATCTAACGTGAGACTAGATCTTCTAAAATAAGTAAATGTGTAAAAGTGATAAAATAATTAAGGAAGTGAATAATTAGGTGAAAATTCATATGCACATAATTTCATGTGAAGTTAATATTTTATTACCATTAAATGATAATTTGGTTAAATATTTTAAATTATCCAACACTTCTAATAAAAAATTTTATATGACCTTGACTGCAATTGAGTGTTTATCGAATAATTATTCTTAAATTCAATTGATGATACAAATCACTTACCACAAAGATTATTGACCCAAAGATAAGAATTCTTTTATTTTACACATTTTTTTCACCTTAAAGAATCCAACGGTTTATTTGAAACAATAATTCAAATTTAAACATAAAGACTACTAAAAAAAGTTATAGATCACCCTTTTCATAGTCAATTTTTTTTTTATTATTTGGCTAAAATAAACTACCATATAAATATATATATATATATATATATATATATATATATATATTATTTAATTATTTTTAATATATATTTTATATTAATAAATAATTTTAATGGCTGTTTTTTATATATACTTAGCCTGATGTATAATTTAATATTTAAAACATTATACTTCAACTTAATAGCACAAATAGAATTTCTTCAAACCGGTGGGGACCATCACCACTAGCTACATGTGTGTATATATAAACCAAGAAAAGGGCTCCTCCCAATTAAAATTCAAAGAGTTGAAACTTAATAGAGGTCACCACTCACCTCCCACACAAATATTTTCTCTACTCCCTTCCCTTTTTGTCCAATCTTTCATCATTCATCATCACACCTTCTTTAAAGAACCTCTTGTTCTCTAGTTTTGGATTTGAGACAGGTTCGTCTTCATCATTATTTTGAAACACTCATAGTTTAGTTCTTTTTATTTATTTTCTTGTGTATTATTTGAAGTTTATGGCAGCAGCTATAGATATACACAATAACATGATGACACAAGATTATTTATCATACTCTTGTAGTGATGAAGAGTTGATGAAAGCACTTGAACCTTTTATTATGTCAAGTGATTATTTTTCATCCAACTCTAATAATAATAACAATAATAATTCATTACCCTGTTTTTCTCTCTCACCTTCTTCCCCTGCCTCATCATCACACCCTTCTTATTACAATTCCTTCCTCTCTAATTATACCCCTTCACCCTTAAATTCTACCACCCAAAGTTCCATAAGACTCAACCAACTCACACCATCTCAAATTCTCCAAATCCAATCACAAATTCATGTTCCACAACAACAAAAGAATCAACAAGCCTTGTCCCTTGCTCCAAAGCCTGTCCCCATGAAGAACGCCGGCACAACGAATTCCTCTTCTGCCGCGAAGCCTACGAAGCTCTACCGAGGGGTGAGGCAAAGGCATTGGGGAAAATGGGTCGCAGAGATAAGGCTACCAAAGAACCGAACCCGTCTTTGGCTTGGAACATTCGACACGGCTGAAGAAGCAGCATTGGCTTATGACAATGCTGCTTTTAAGCTAAGGGGCGAACTTGCACGGCTTAATTTCCCTCATCTTCGTCATCATGGAGCACATGTGTATGGCGAATTCGGGGAAATCAAGCCGTTACCCTCTTCGGTGGACGCGAAACTCCAAGCCATTTGTGAAAGCATGGAGAAAACAGAGAAGGTTATAGTGGATACAAAACCTAAAATAGAGGAAAATAATGCAACGAAATCCAACGTTGGATTTGGTTGTGCTGAGTTTGAGGATCATAAGTTTGAGAAGAAGCCAATGTTGTCTCCTCCTATGTCCGATGAATTGTCCACCGGCGGCGGTGTTTCTTCGCCGGAATCCGATATCACCTTCTTGGATTTCTCGGATCCAGATGAAATTGACAACCTTGGATTGGATTTGAAGAAGTATCCTTCAGTTGAGATTGATTGGGCGTCTATATGAGTCTTGAATTACACAATTTTATTCATAAATACTTGCATATTTTTAGAGCATATTTAATCTGTGTTACAAAAATATTTACAAGCCACTCATAATCATTAACAATACCATATTATTAAGAAATTATAAGTGAGAATTTGTAATTATTTTTCAAACATATATTAGACTTGCTTAAACAACATGCAAATATTTATGGTTAAGTAGGGGATTAATTTTACTTAGGTTGGTTAATTAAGTTGTGTCTTTTGCATGCATATGTTAAGTTGTAATTTAGGGATTTTTTTATTATTATTATTATTTTATCAGTGTCTTGTGGCAGAGGCTGCAATTAGGCTTTTTTTATACCATTGCAGTAAATTTGCCAAATTTTAGTGTGTTGGTCTGCTGTTGTGGTTTTATGTTATCTGCATGGCCATTAGAACTTCATCAACTTGTGTCTTGGCTACTTTTCTGTAGTCCATATGTAAATCAAAGTGCCTCTGAATAAATACAAGTTTTGGAAGTTCTCTATAATAATGAAGTAGTGTTTTATTTTATTTTTCCAACTTGAATATTACACGGACAATTTAAGATGAGATTCAAACTTTAGACACTTTATTAAGGCGAAAAAAATGAATCTTCTTTCAACTACTCACTAAGTTAATGAAGTTAATTAACAAATCTAAATACATCAATTTATGAATGATATAAACATTCAGATAATAAAATTGTTTGATAGATAATGCAAAATCACCCAAAAGTAGTATATATAAAGTTATTTCTTAATTATTATTGGAAAAAAAAATATCAAATTCTTCTAAAGTTGTTAACAAGTTTTTAAAAAAATAATGTTCTAACACTATGTAATAATCAAAATTAATGTTCAAAAGTGGTGGCAAAAATAAATTAAGTATGTAGCCGATGAGTAAAGTTTGGGTTCAAATTTTACATATATATATATATATATATATATATATATATATATATATATATATATATATATATATATAT
>JASCZI010030802.1:6836-21081 GCA_036250425.1 Stylosanthes scabra
ATTGCTATGTATTAAGCCACAAACCATACACTATTATGTGCAACTTTAATTATAACAATAAATTAAATATTTTATTTATTTAATTTATTATTATTTTACATTTTATTAGTTTTTTTAATTTAATTTTTATATTATACAAAAATAATTAATAAGTATTAATATTATTGTATTTATGTAAAATGATAAAAACATTTATAAATTATAATTTTCAAAGTTTCGATCTTTTAAATAAAATTTCAATAAATATATTATTTTGTATCATTTAATTTTTAAAAAATTGAATAACTCGTAACATTTATTAAATTATTATTTTTCTTAGTTACTTTAATTTTGTTTTATCATAAAAAACACTATATATGTAAATTTAAAAAAAAAAAAAATTGGCCCCAACAATTTCTTTCAAGATCCCACTGCACCTGACATAGAAAATAGCAATTGTTACCATATATTAATAGTTCTAAAGTAGGGATAACCAAACATAAAAGGACTAAAAAAATATAAATTGCTAGGAACATGATTCCAAATGTTAACAAATATTGTTGTCGATTACAAATTCAACATTTGATGTATTGTCCATCGAAGCATGGGAAATATTTGTCCATGTTTCTTACAAAACCATTTAGACATACTCCATTGATGAAAGCAGCGTCATGCTCTTTACATATAGAATTTCCATGAAGCATGTCCTTACACTGTCACAAGATACAATAAGGTAAAGCTCACCCCCATATTCAGATACTGGTATACCCTGTTGTGCTAGCAATAAGTGTGCTTGTCTTCGTGTCAACCACTACAAAGAGCAATTACACCAAAATGAGAATAGCACTTATCAAGATAAGATAGAATGAAGTGGAATATTATTCTGCAGATATTCTCAATAGATAGGTTGCTCAGAAACAAGAACATCATGACAAGTAACAACCAGAACAAAAGAGATTGCTGCACGGAATCACGTCACAGAAACTTCTATGGGTGACATAGAGACACACTAACCTTCTCTATTGACAAGCAAAAAATGCCAAGCAGTCCACATTAGCAAAAAAGTAACCTGATAAAAAAGCCCCATTTTTGACCATCTTCAGGAAACTGCAGGTAATTGTTTGCAATTGCATCATTCATTATAAGCTTATTTATAAGAGTAGCATTGAAATTAAAGAAAGGTAAAAACATTCACATTTCTTGGCACTGCTGTACCACAGGGTACCAATTATATTCCAAGCCCACAGAAATTCGGAAAATGAATACAGTAGTATAGTCAACCTGAATAGTAAGAAAAAAAACAAATAAATAAAGTATTATTTTCGTTTCTAATTTTGTGGTAAATTTTAAAGATGTTCCTATCGTTTGAAATATCCTATTTATATCCCTAATATTTTGAAAAAGTATCAATTTTATCCCACCGTCAAACAATTATAAAAATTACTAATAAAGTCATATTTATATAAATTAGTTTATAACACCAAAATATTATAAGTGATGTGTTCACTTTATTCGTGTTAATTATTATTTTCACATTATACTAACACAATACAAAGATCAAAAGAAGAGAAGCATATAACGATGTTTCTTCTTCACCCAAACTTTACCTTTTTTAGTTGTACAAATATGATGGTAGTAAATATTGGCTCTAGAAAGTTATTAGTTAATTTATTTTATATTTGGAAGAGTATATTGTTGGAATTTATATTAATAGATTTAACGGTGGAATAAAATTGATATAATTTCAAAATATTAGAGACATAAATAAAATGTTTTAAACATTAGAAACATCTTTGAGACTTACCCAAATATTAGGGACAAAAACGATACTTAAAAAAAAATCATTTACCTGGCAACACTTATCATCTAAATAATAATAAAAGAATCACATGGAGCGATCTGAGAAGCAATTTATGAAAGAGAAGAAGTGACCACAATCCATATGTGCAAAGGATATATACAAGAATGGTAGTGCCTCCAATTAATTGCCACAATAACTCTAAATATCAGAATTAAAGAACACATGCAGACAATCATTTCATAAACAGATAGAAGCAAAGGATACATACTGGTGGCGAGCATGGACAAGAAGAAGGCATCGTACCTGGAATGAATGAGTTAGAAAGAGAAAGGGGAAATTGAGAATTGAGAAAGTGATAGATAGATACCACTTGAAATGGAGGGCTCTGATATGCATTGTGGGGAGAACCCTAATGGAAGGAATGTGAATGCATGAGAGAGAGAGAGTAAAGGGAGTGTGGGAAGATGAACTAACTAACGAGAAAACAGAAACACAGCGCCTACTACCACCGCCCACCATATTCACTTCTAAATTATTATTGCTATTTTTATTTTTATTTTTTGCCGAGTTTGTGTTTTTGTTGTTGTTTCTGTTAATACGACACAGACGCTTCTACATTCTTTGAGACTTAACTTTTAATCTCGTTTCTGTGTCAATCTCTGTCGCTCCGAACGGTCATTGTCAACCGTGGACTGGCTGCTTCTTTTGTAATCTTATCTTTTCTTATATGCTTCCAGCCTCCACCTTCTACGATTGAATATTTGAATATATATATATATATATATATATATAAAAAAACACCGGATATATCAGTTATTTTATAATTATAATTAAATCAGTTCCAATTTAATAAAAATTATTTATATTAGTTGAAAATGAAAAAGGAAAAAAAGGAGGGGATATGTAAATAAATAAATAAAAAATTTAGATTAAATTTGGTTAGAAATGTTTCTATCATTAAATCTCTCTTTCTTATCAAAAATGCTAATGTTAGTAAAACTAATACTAATTAATATACAATAATTCTATTTGTACACTAAAATTAATCATCCGTGTAGAATATATATTAAAATATAAAATACACATTATTAGATATATACTTATAGTTAATTTTTTGTGGCTGATTTTGATATACATCTAACATAATTCATTAATTTTCTATCTTTTTCACAAAACATATTAGATATACAATCCCACTATGTGTACACTCTTTTAGTAAACACCAAATTGATATTCGTATAAAATACAGTTATTGATGTGTTAATTGTCTTTCACTTTTTATAATTGGCCTATTAAAATATATATTTAATTAATAATAATTATATTTTTATACAAATATAAAACTTATGTCTACTAAAAGGTATGGAAATAACATTATTCTTAAACATATAGTGTTTCTCAATTTTTACTTTTTAATCACATTAATTTTTAATTTTGTCACGTATTTATCTAATTCAGGAAGCCGAGATTAATCCACCACGAATTTAAATTTTATATAAAATTTTGCTATTGATCAATAGATTCTAGCATATATGAAGTAAAATTCAAATTTCTAATATTTATTTAAATACTTATTTAAATAAACTAATATAATTTAGTCACCAATTTGATAATAAAATTGTTGCATTTTTATATGTCACTTAGATCCGAGCAAACTTAAAGAATGGTCAAAACACAAAGAATTGGACCTATAGATGATATAACTTTAAGCCTGTCAAGCTTCTCGTAAAAAATTTCTTTTGAAACTATTTTTTTTTAAAAATCTTTCACAAAAATAGAAGTAATTTTATGTTTGAATATCTTATGTAATAATATCTTTTTATTTGTCAATTATGTTTGGGTACAACAATATAAAAATACTTTTTCTTTATTTATTATGTTAAAAATATTTTTTTTAATAAAAAAAATCTTTTAAAAAAAATATAAAATATATTTTAATAGTGCTTTTATTTTTATTATTATAGATTTGCCAAATACATAAAAAAAATAAAAAAAACTTTTTTATCAAAAAAAAATTTTTTTTAGCCCAAACTCTGGATTAGCCTAATGTGCACATGTTACACAGAATTACAATGTGACTTTCTCCCTAACCTCAACTAGGTACAACTTGGTGGGTTGAAACATTTATATACAGCAGATGCAGGTTGCTTGTACGTAGGAATATCATTTGTATCCACAAATCGGACTTCTCCAGGTGCAAAAGACAATTCCCTGTGCCTGAAAACGACCACAATCTTATATACAAAACCAACTCAAAATCTTTAAAACCAAGATCATAGGAGTTTGGATAATCCGGTTTAATTTACCTTCTAAGATCAAGTCCTATCAAACCAGCCTGAAGGATTGTCAAGTTGTCCGAATCCGGCGAGACTATGACAATCGTGTCGCCGGAGTACTGAGTTTCGAGAATCGACATGAGTTGTGTTACGCGAACAAAGACATCTGAAACACTCTCGTTTGGTGTTCCATCATCAACTGGGGGAGGCTTGTTGTTTGGTGATACACTATCTGATGCATATATCTGTAGCATATATAATTCCCACACTTGAATTAGCATCATTCCACTACCAAGCTATATAGGAAATGCTTACTCAACTATACATCACATTCAAAATTCAACACAAAAATAATGTATTTTAATTTGCTGCAAAATAAAATCCTACTTCTGAAACTGATTCCAGGTTTTTTCCTTCATAGGCACCTAGTCCACGAGCATCCAGAAAGCTGTACTCTGGGACTATGAAACTGAAATCAAACAAATTGACAAGTATGCTCAGCTTTGGGGATTTGTAATGTATTCTTAGGAGACCTAATGTTAGCTATATAAAAAAAATCAGCCACTAAATCAGTCATTCATATAAAAAATACGTTGAAAATTATTTAAACAATGCTAGTATTTATATATAAATACTTGATGATTAATTTAGTAGCTGAATTTTAGTGTGTAAATTGCATTCGTATTTCAATAATCATGTACTAACCAAACACCTGAGTTTGGTTAAATCTTAAATCAAACCTTGTATTCTCCTCGTGAAAAAGTAAGTATAGAAATGAAAAATGAACAAGTGTGTGGGTGTAATGATACTAAGACCTGCGAGTAACGGCATTGAAAGAAGCAATGATCTCAGCAGTCTGGTAAGCTCTCTGAGTTATAGCTGGCCAAATCCAACAGCTTTTCTCACAAGCTCCCATCTCTTTCAAGTCCAAAGCAGCTCTAATTGCCTGCTTCTTCCCTCTCTCGGACAAACCGCTGTCCACGGAGGTCTTGGCCACCGGATTGGTGTTGATCACTCCCATGCTCTCAAACTCAGACTCCCCTGCCCTCACCAGAAAATACCTTCCAATGCAAAACACAGCAACTAACAGAACTAAATGAATTTTATTACCAACTAACAAATTTGATTGAGGGGAAGAGAATAGAGTACCGGTTGGTGAGGCGAGGTGGAGGCATCTGGAAGAGGCCGCGGGCAGTGGCTGCTGGGGGGTCTGGAATGGGAAGCAGCGGGGTTGTGATTGTGAAAGTGAATAAGGAGATAGTTGTGAGAAGGTGGCGGCGAGGGAGGTGGAGTTGGTGGTGGTTGGGAGGAAGAGAGGAGGGTTGATGTGGAGGAGAGAGGGGAGGGGTGCGGTGGTTTGTTGTTGGTGACAGCATGTTATGATTTTGAAGGCAGTTACATTTTAATGGCCAAGCAAGCTTATTAGTTTACAGCCTTATCTATGATCTATGTATGTCAAAACTAGGTGTTTCAATTGGGCCTTTTGCCCTGCCCAAAAATAATGGGGCTTCTTCGTTTTTTTTTACTAATGGGGCTTCTTTAAAACAGTAAACTTGAGTAAAAAACACAAGAAAAATAATTGATCACTGTTTAACCAAATTTCTTAGCATAAATGGTAAGTGACTTAGATTGCTTAAGATTAAGTGTCTAGTCACGAGTTTAAATTTTAGGACGGCATGTACCTAAAAAGAGATGTTGTCATGTCAAATTTCTGAAAGAGACACTCCATACAACACAAAGAATTAATAAAAAAAAAATTACTATTTAAGGAAATTGAGTTTAAGAATAATAATATAATATAGTAATCGGATTATATGAACACTAACCTATTTCTGAACTGAAATTTTACCAGATGACAATGCTTATGGCTCATTGGTGTGATAGATTGCTATCATTCTAAGTCATCATGAAAAAATTTGCTTCAGAGTTAAATTACAATTAATTCAATACAAATGGTTGCTTGAGATCTCAGATACATTTCTCCCTCTATTATTAACCTTTGCCTCTTAATTCGAAACTAAAGGAGCATCAACCAAAACTTTTTTGTCTATGATATATAATATTGCAATTAAATTTTCTACCTACCTACGCTAAAAAAAAAAATTAATTTGCAACTAAATTTTAAAGCTACCTAAGCAAATAAAAAGCTTTTATTAATTTATCTATACCTCTATATCATCATCAATATATCAATATCAATATCATCATCAATATATAATGATGTTGGAAGAGTTTTGGTGTCAATTTTTTTCCTTCTTATACCCGTATTAATATTAAGTATAACTAATAACTGCAATTAATAATATTTAGATAATTAAGTCATTAAAAATTGACATAGTCTGCAAACAAACTCAATTAATCCATTAAATAAAAATGATTATCATTTTCTCTGTCATTTTTTACATCACTTACTTTTCATTCTACTTTTTTCTATTTGTTTTCATTTTAGTTTTTACTTTTTTTAGATTATTCTTTTTCTGTAAACTATCTTTTTCTATTCTCTAACTGAGATTTACTTTTTTGAATAACAATTAGTAAATGATGAGTGATAGTTGATGTTAATTGAAATTGGAAAATGATAGCTTTCTCAATTTAACCTTACAGTACTCAATATCGTATTTTGTCCATATTGTCTAACAGTTAAGTAAAATTTCTAAAAAAAAAAAATATCGCAGTCCTTACTTTTACAATATATAATTTTGCCATACAACTACTCTTTATGTGTTTAATGTATTTGATACATTTCATAGTACTTTTCCTGTGTTTTATGCTTCATTAAATAATAAGACGTTATCTCCTAATCAAAATGATATTTTTTTTATAAATAACGTATGCATTCAGAGAATTCTTTCTATAAGTTTTTTTAATTAAAAATATAGTTTAAGTTTATTTTTAGAAAATTGGACATGATAAAATAATTTCAAAAGTTTCAAAAAGACACCGTAGAGTACGCTTCCAGGTGATAAGGGGTGATTAGAAAAAGGGGTATGCACGCCATTATGAGACCAGTATTGTTTTTATGAAATTTGCACATAAATTTTATGTATGTAAATAAGAGATTCATGATAGTAAAGAAATAATGGGAAAGAATATATGTGTGATAAGAGTTACATTTTAACGTATATCTCAAAAGAAGATAAATCTTATGTATTAGTACAACTTTCACTAATATGTTAATAAAAAAATAAAGCAATTAAATAAAATATTTATATTATGAAAATAATTAATATTTAACTGGATGATGGATGAAAAAAATGTTCAATGCATGCTATCTTTGAATATTTTTTTAATTTATTACTTCTTTAAATTCAGATAAAATACATGTTTAAAATTAAGATTAATCATATGTAAAAAATAATATTAAATAATAATTTTGTTTACAATTAAAAAATAATTATAAGTACTGAATTTTGTATATAAACATTTATTTATGAAAAAGATTAGGAAGCCAACATATTTTGTCCAATAAGGAGCCAACATAGTTGTGAATTACTTCTATAAATTTTGGATGATAACTTAATATTGGATATATGAATTACAGAGGATAACTCATATAAACTTTGGATGATAACTTAATTGTTGGCTCCCTAGTAGCTCCCTGATGTTGGTTCCATAGTATTGTTCTTTATTTATTTATGATGAATTATTTGACCTGCAGATTTCGAAAAGAGATAACAAATTATAATGTTTATAGTCTTACATTTATTTTGTGTGTATTATAAAATTAATTACTGTTATAAAATTAAAAAAAATACGTTGCAACAGACATAAAATTCTATTTTAAAGTAAATTAGTTGATAATTACTCATAATATTCATAAAACTCATGCAAATAAGTGAAAGAGACGGTAAGAGTTTAAACATTTTTAAGTGATCAATACAAATTTCTCATAAAAAAAAGGGTTAAAAAATAAAAAATTACTAAAATATTTTTAGAATAATAATTACAAGTTACAACTACACAATAAATATAATTCATATGAAAAATCGGTTACAAGTAAATCATACATATTATTATGTGCATAATACATAAAATGACCACAAAAAATAAACATATTTTAGCGCATGTAATTGAAAATAATACACCACCTAATAATATACATATTATCATATCTAATTAGTGAATCTTCATTAAAAAAAAAAAAAACAAGTACTACATTCGTTGATATATAAATGTCACATCAAGTAAATAAAACTTAGGATAAAAGGATATAACTAAAATATCAACTATATTTTTAATTTTAAAAAATAAAAACTAGCAAATAAACAAGAAAAAAAAACTTCCAAAAGTGTATAAATATTTTTTTTAAAAGTACTTTAGAGTTTAGAATAAAACTCTATTTCACAAAATATAGTTTGTCACTAGAAAAAAACATAATGATACTTCATTTTATTATTCCTATATTTAATTCTTTCTGGTATCCATTTGGATAATATATGATAATTAAAAAAATGTTACTTTAATATCAAAACATATAATCATCGACGGACGTTAAAAAAATTATATGATAATTTTTAAAAAATATACGAGTGCAAAAATTAGATACAATAATATTCGAGCATTCTATAAATGTGCTAGAAATTTTCGAGAGGATGCCATAATATTTTTAATTATACTACCAACTTCAAAAACATATATTCACTGCTACAATGAGAGACAGAAACGGTCTCTCTTCCACAAGTGAATACTCTTTAGAGATTACTTCAGATCTTCTTAGACAATTATTCAGAAAAGAAGAGCTTTTCATGAAACATATCCATGATTACTACCATTCTTTTAAGCTAAAATTCAGTTTTGCATTAACAATAAATAAGACACAAGGACAAACCATTAATAAAGTAGGGAGTTATCTCCTTAAATATGTGTTCAGTTATGGCGAATTATACGTTGCTCTATCTCGAAGTGTCAATTATAAAAGTCTTAGTAAAAAAAGGAAAGATAGATGGGAAAAAGTAGACAGTCACAAGTAACGTTGTCTTCAAAGAAATTTTATTATTTACATCGCGGTAATTCATGTGCTTACGAAATGGATGATTATTAAAAATTTTTCTTTTGTGATTCGTGTATTACATAATTCAAAAATGCTACATAATCAATAAAAATTCAGCCAACATCGGCTAACAATTTAAATTGGATATTCTATTTCTTTAGGTTTTGGATATTTTGTTTTAAAAAAATACAAAGTAGTTTCGAATATTTTATTTCTAAAAAAGTTACAGATTTTCTACTGTCTTTCATTGTGGATGTTCTATAAAACAGTGGTTATAGATGTTCTATTTTTATTAGTTGATTTGTTTTGGTTAGGAAAATATTGGTTATGTATACTTTTCCTATATAATTTTAATTTAACATCTTAATATTTTCACAAAGATAGATGGAAAATGAAAATTTCGTCAGATCTATATTTTGATTTGTCCTTTTAAAAAGAAAAATTCAAAATGAAATTTGATGTAATTATGTTACAACTCTTTTTTTTTAAAAAAACATAACATGTATGTTTATTTTTTTTTATCAAAAATATATTATCATTATTAATTTTTATATTATGTATGTATCTATTTAGGGATTGAAAAAAATATGTAAATTTCTATCATGTTATATATAATATATCATAATTTCTAAAGTACTTTAGCATAAATTTTTTTACTTTTAATCACATAAATAATAGATATAATGTAATGGTAATACTAAAATGATAAATATTATTCAAATAACAAATTGAAATGATGATCAATATATTTCTAAAAATTTATAACTAAAAATACTTTAAAAATAACATAAAAATATTAAATATTAATCAAATGATAAATTGAGAAATTGAATAATATATTTTTAAAATTTATAATAATTAATATTTTAAAATTAATAGGAAAAACGGCTAAATATATCATGCCTGTAAAGATGCTAATATTTGTTTAAGTGTCATATTTTCATTGGTATTACAAAAAGTGTGACATTTTTGTGTGACAGGAGATCCCATATAATAAAGTTACTTATTCTTGAAATTTGGTATTCATGTTTGCTCTATCGATAAAACGCTTCCATCTGGTCCAATCAGAGTTTTCGCATTAATTATCCTTATAAAAATACTCCTTAGTCAACTCATTTTATTGTTCACAATTGTTTAATCCTCGAATGAAATGATTAATATTCAACAACAATAATTTTTCCAACTTTGGATCGTTGCATTTCCAATTTGAGAAGGACACGTGCCAAGCTATGAGTGGCTCAACAAAGATAATCTCTACAAAAAAGTAGTGAGAACTGAAATTCCAAAAGCATCGGGAAGTCAATCATGTACAACTCGGTCAAACACTATTACTGGTAAGAGTTTTAAAAAACAAAAAAAAAATCTAATTAACATGAGAGAAATGAAAGACAATAAAAAATTATGGTATTTAATTTAATATTTATAATTTTATAATATTATATTTATAATATTTAAAATTATGTATTTATTTAAAAAATAATTAATAAATATTACATAAAAATAATTTAAACTATTTAAGATTGATTTTTATTTTTTTAAATGTTTTTCTTAACATAATTTTTAAATAATGTTACATATACAAATATTTCTACAACTAAATTGAACTAAGTTAATACAATCTTAATAAAAAATTATTCTTATCAATAAAAATAAGTAACACACTCGTTTATTTACATTCTAAAATCTTATTATCTGACTTAATTCAACTTATTAAAAAAAAATACTCATAACTTATAATATTTCTCATTTATTTTGGTGTCTATAATATTTCTCATTTGTATAGTATCGACAACTACTCAATTTGAATAGTGCAAGTATAACGGAAAATAGCATCGAGATGCCTTCATTCTTATTCTTATGATGATGAACTAATTCCACACGAGTAGGATTAGTTGAATTCTATAACACGTATCAACGTTGCACATAAATAAAATTAAAAAAACACGATTCCCAAAAAAAATTAGAATTATGAAAGAGTAAAATTCTAAGCAAAAAATTATTGAAAATTATTTTAAGTGTTTATTATTATATTTTATTTTTCAAAATCTAATAAAATCTAGAACTCGTGATCAATAATTAAGGGGAGATGATTATATTTTTCAATGAAATTGGATATATATATATATAATTTTTTTCTTTTCAATATTTTAAACAACTACTATAAAAAATATCTACAAAACAAAAAAAAATCAAATTAACTATTTTATATTTATTTATATTTATATATATTGTTTTGTATATTTTTTGGGAAAATAATAATTATTTAAGATAGTGAAATATTACATAATAAAATAATCAAATTTTTTCATAGACACCAAATACATATTTTTATACTGTGGTTAATTAATTATTGATTTTTACTCTTTTTTTAGCATAGTAGTGTAATTTATCCCTTTAACTTTTAGAGTTTAGCTAAATAGAATTATATAATAATTTAGATATAAATTATCATTAAAAATTTTTAAATTTCCAACATAATTATTTAAAAGTTTCTTTATTTTTTAATAATCTCAATTAGCTGCATGATTAATTTGGTAATGATTTATAAAATGTTTGAGTATATTAATTAAATAAATGTTTTATTTTACTAAATAAATGTTTGATATATAGATTATTTTTTTTTAACTAGGTCCAATTATATTATTGTTGTAGTCAATAAATTTTTGGCAAATAATAATTAATAAGTGATAAAAACTCAATAAAATAAAAAAAATTCAATTTATAAAAAATAAAATTTAAACAAATAATAAAGTAATAGTATTTTAAATTTGTTGGTTAATATTGATTATTAAAATATTGATAAGCTAGTATATAGTCAAATTATATTCCAATTTTATTTGACCATGTAATTTTCATTTTTTTTGTTTAATTAAAAAAAAAGGAGAGACAGAGAGTGGGTCAGAGGCACACGTTATGAGCAGGCAATTCCATGTGCCCACATGCTTCAGAGAAGAAGAAGAAGAAAAAACAGAACAAGAGAAATAACCAGAAACACCAATAACCAACTCTTCAAACCACACAAAATTCACAAATCTCTCTCTCTCTCTCTCTCTCTCTCTCTCTTTCTGATTCTGATTGAAGGAGAAGAAGAAGATGAAAGAGGGAAGTGAGGGTTTCGTGAGGGCCGATCAGATTGATCTGAAGAGCATAGATGAGCAGCTCGAGAGGCATCTCAACAAGGTCATCACCATGGACAAGAAGAAGAACAACCTCGACGACGATCACCACCACCACCTACTTCCTCAGATTCACACAACCACCAGCGCTTCTGCTTCACCCAAATTCAAGTCCCCTGTTAGCAGCCCCTTCAAGAAGCAGCAGAGGCACGATTGGGAGATTGACCCTTCCAAACTCATCATCAAGTCCGTTATAGCTCGTGGCACTTTCGGCACTGTTCATCGTGCTCTCTATGATTCTCTAGATGTTGCTGGTCAGTTTTACCCCCTTTATTCTTCTTCTTCTTCCGATTAAAGATTGCTTTTTTATTTATTTATTTGGTTTTTCTAAATGGACATGAATTGATGCGACTGTAATATACAATTCCAATTTCTAAGCAAACTTACTTGTTCCTCAAATTCAACTTCAATTTCGCTCTCTTTTGAATTCTTCCTGAAAAGAGTTGACTTTTTAGTCCCATAGATTTACTTGGTGCCTTCCTATTGCAGCGCTTGACTTGCAACATGGACTTAGGTAATTAGGTTGAATTTGTGAAAAATGATAGTGATTTGGATGATCAGTGATCCCCCTTTTGTGCTGGTGTTGGTCTTTCGGTCTGCTGAATCAATTGAATACAGAATCTATTGTTTGTTTGGTTATTGTTTTGAGCTGATTTTTGCTCATCATAGTTATTTGTGATTACTTGCTCAATGCTCAGTTAAATTGCTGGATTGGGGCGAAGAAGGGCAACGGACGGAAGCTGAAGTTAATTCTTTGAGGTCAGCCTTTATACAGGAAGTTGCTGTTTGGCACAAACTTGATCATCCCAATGTCACAAAGGTTAATTTGAATAACTTTTCTCTTTTTGTTTTGTTTGTGCTGCTGTGTGTAATTTTGTTTTTTATTTTGAGCTTGTACATTTCAGTATAGCATATGCTACTGCTAGTAAGATGTGCATATTATGTTCGTATATATCATCTTTCGGTTTTATGTTTTGTTTTGTTGTTGCATTAAATGCTTTACAGAGGCGTCAAGTGTTTGGGCCTTCTGTAAATCTTTTAACACTGAGGGATGCCAAGTTAGGTAGTTTCAGCTTCTGAGGGATTAGTCTCCATTCTTGTCCTTCGTACCGCCTTATCTGCAACCTTTGCCTAAGTTTAACTTGAATTTACTTTCTATCTATTATGGAAACAAGTGTCCTTTTTGCTGTCACTCGTATGATATTTGTTATCTTTCATTTCTGAAATACAAGAAACTCATTATTGCTGAAGCTTATTTGCAACTAAGGAGCATAAATTCCATAGATTTTGTTTTGTTCTCTTATTTATGCAGACTAGATGTTCTAGTATTTAGTTAGGATATGAAAATTGAAATAATTTTGAGTGTTGAGAGAATAAGGGATGAGGTCACTGTAAGTTGGAGGAGGAAGAACAGAAGTAAATAGGCACTTCCTTTTGGCTCAGCATCTCTTTGTTTTGAAGTCTATTTATCATGGAAGCTTTTTAGTCTTACGGTTCTGCAATTCATTTTGAACTTTTTCTTTGGAAGAAATTCACATGTTTGTCAACCCTGTAATAGCAACAACCCTTCCCTATATGAAGCTAGACATTTTTTTTATGCAAGCAGAGCTATTCTGTATCTACATTACATTCAAGTCCCTTCACATGTTATGTTGGGCAAGTTGGGGGATTTCATGGTCTTTGTCCTACTTTTTCAGTCTTTTGTAGGAAAAAAGATGCATGCAAGTACAGAGGACAATGACAATCATAATGCCTCGTCTGCTCTTTTTTCTTCTTTAGATCATTTCTTTCCTTCTATTGCATGATATTTAAAAGTTGAATATCTGTTTCTCTCTGACTCTCTTCAAAGTGTATTATGAACTCTTTGCAGCCGTTTTTCTTCCCCACGGTATTAAACTATTTAATTTTTCCTTTTTCAGTTTATAGGCGCAACTATGGGGTCTTCAGAACTACAGATACAAACCGAGACTGGTGTAATTAGCATGCCAAGCAATATCTGTTGTGTTGTTGTTGAGTATCTTCC
>JASCZI010030804.1:492-11783 GCA_036250425.1 Stylosanthes scabra
TAATACACAACACTTGCTCCAAACCTTCTTGTTATTATACTTGATTTCTATATCAATTTCAAAGTGTTTTATGCACTAATTTGAGAGATACACAATATTTGGTTCATAGTTCTTCAATTTGTAATATCATACTCTTGTTAGAGAGCTTCCAAAAATCATTTTGTTGATTTGTATGATAAGAGATTGGTTCTCTTATTGTTAGAGTTGAGATATACAAACACTATATTCGATTTAGATAAGCACTCAAGGAAATTCTTGAAGTTGGGAATACTTCGAGTGGAGTGGCTTGTCGTGAGAAGTCGTGAGGTGTTATAATCTTAGACTCAAGATTGAAAAAGGTTTTTCAAGCACCATTGAAGCTTGATAATAGTGGAACCTCTCAATAGCAATTGAGAAAGAGTGGACGTAGGTGAAGATTACGCCGAACCACTATAAATCTTGTGTATCAATCTCTATCCCTTATCTTTTACAATTTCGTTATTTATTTTCACAAGCATCTTTGCTAAGTAAAAGCTCCCTATAAGTACTTAAGAAGTGGCTTAAGTCCTCGGAAAAATACTAAGCAAAAATACTTGAGTTATTTAATTTCAAGTCTTTTAAATCTATATCAAGTGTTCTTGGAAACTACAAGCTCCTTATAAGTGGCTAGGAATTGACTTAGTCCCTTGGAAAAATACTAGTACAAGCACTTGTGTTGTTCATTATTCTTAGATATTTACGCTTCCGCAAAAATTATTCATTGTTGTTAAGATACTCAATTCACCCCCCTCTTGAGTATCCGTGCTACGTGACTAACAGAAACTCCCTTACTTATTCACTATGTTTTTCCCCTTTATTTTCTCAGATCTAGTATCACTTTTTTCTATGTTCTTTTCTTATTTCATTGTTACAAGTTGTAACCTCTTGGCCGTTTAAGAATGACTAGTATTTTTTTTTTTTTGAAAATATAGGTATTTATTCATGTTCAAAGCCCTGTTTATGTTCTTGCAAAAAGATAAGTTTAGTAGCTACTTTAGAAGCATGTATGTCTTTGCTAATCGGTGTGGTTTATTGGTCTTATCTTCTGTACATTTATGATAAAATAGAAGTTTTTCTCCTTTGATTTTCTGGTCTAGAATTTTTTTATTTCACATTTTAAACTTATTAAGTTCTTGTGTGTTGCTACTTGCTAGGATTGCTTGTTCATCCAGAATGTGTACTAGTAGTGAATATACACTTTGATGGGTGCAAGCAAAAAGTAAACAAAATTCTCCAAAAAATTGACTATATTTTTTTTCTTCTATGAATTGAATTGAACTCAAGTGATTTACATCCAGAGATTATGTCCAATGTTGTATGATTAAGGATTTGTTTTTCCCTTTTTTTAATTTATTTTTTCTTGAATTTTTGTTAATTTTTAAGAACCCACGGATATCCATGGGTACCCGTATCCCCGGCGGGTAGGGGCCCCGTTACCCGGGGGACGAATATGGAGGCACGGGGCGGGGGGCATGTCCCCGCCCCCATGGGGACTCGTTGCCATCCCTAGTCACAAGGTTAAAATTATGATTCGTTTATAGATGAATCAATAAAACCATTAAAAAAGCATCTAATTATGAAATGGCTACCAAACAAAGTTTTTCATAAAAACACTTAGCCAAAGGTTTCTTGACAAACTGATCCCGACCCAGAAATACGGCACGACGGGATCAAAATTGTTTAAAAGTCAGAGTTAAAATGGAATGCGACCAGTCAAAGGCACGACAGGTCCCCAAAAAATAGCAGCAATATTCAAAGGATAAAATTACATCAATCGGAAGGATCCACGACCTTTCCATCCACAATATCCTTGAAAAAGCTGATCAGGTTGGTATCAAAGTCGGGAACGAGAATCGCTAGCTGAGAGTTAAGGGTACCTTCTGTCGCAGAAACGGCGCCCTTAGCATCCTCGGTCAGATCCTCGCATTGCTTCTGGAGTTCCGACACGGACACCTCGGCAAGATCGACCTGAACCTTCTCCTTGGCAGCTAACCCTCAGAACCTCTCAACTTCAGCAAGAAGCCCTTCCTCCCGACGTCGAAGACGGTCAATCTCATCATCCTTCTCCTTCCCCAAAGTCTCTAGTTTCACACTTAAGGCCTTTAAATCCTCTTTCGCCTTCAGCTTCGCCCGAATAGCGTCAGCTTTCTCCTCCTCCAAAGCCACCCTCTGTAGGTTAAGCGCCTTCGCATCGCCGAGGAGCTTGGCGTTGCAACGTTCCATCTCATCGGTGATGGTCAAGCGGGGCTCCACAAACTTCATAACAGTGGCAGACCTGATCATCGTCCACTCGGCCCAACGAATACTCTCCAAAGGGTCGTAGTCCCGGAGGATCTCTTGCGCTCGGGGACCCAGCAGATGACTTTCGACGAAGTTCGAAGTGTCAAAGGAACGGTTCATGGGGTAAAACTCCCTTGACCCTCTCTCCAACGTCCGAGCCCTTTTTGGATCACTCAAACGCTCAACAGCGGAGCGTCGTTTTTTCGGAGACGGAGGAGGGGGCAAAGGAATCTCCTCCCCTGCCGGAGAAGATATCTCGACAAGTTGTTTGGTGGCGTCGCCGACGTCGGTTGAGCTACCGCCATTCGGCTCAACTCGAGTTTTCCCAACAGACTCGGTTGGCACCGCTTGAGCCCCACCAATCGGCACGACAGCTGAGGAAGAAGGAAGCGACCTAGTTGAAATGGGACGAATGAGTCAGCGAAGGCGAGACAATGTCACATCATTACCAGCCATCTTCGCTGAAAAAGAAAAGAAAAGCCATCAGAAACAGGAATGGAAAGCACAATCAGAAAAAAAGAGAAGATTCAAAAATAAGAAAACCCATAAGTTAACAATGGCTTTCCGAGACTCATCCTGGCTACCCAAAAGTGACTTGGAGGATAAATTATTTTTAGAGAAAAGGAAGGTGAGGATATCAGCCGTATCCTTCTTATCGGTATTAAATCCCTTGTACTTCACCGGCGCAATATCAAAACTGCCTTGATCACTCCAATAAGGAGGAAACAAGCCATCACCTTCCAAACTTAGCCAAAAAGGACGACGATCCCCGACGGCAAAAATTTTAAAATAACGACCCTTGAAGTCATGGAAGAAATCCTCATACAAAGTAAATATCTTCCGATTCTTCGTCGGCCGAACGGACATATAGCCCTTCCCCGTCTGACCCGAAGTATTTGAAGAGTAAAACTTGAAGAGACACAAGAAAACCTCGGGCTCCTGAGGTAATTGCAAAAACTCGGTCACCAATTCGAAACAACGAGTTGATGACCAAGCGTTGGGATGAAGCTGGGACGGAGCCACGGAAGCTCGGTTGAGAAGACGCTGCTGGAAGTCGGTGAACGGAACCTGCACACCGAAGTTGGTGAACATCACTTCGTTCACCCACAACCAATGGGGAACGGTCGAATGGTTGAGGTTCAGGTAACAAACCCTCTCACCGCGACGGGCGGCTTTCACCCGATATCGCTGCTCTAAATCGCCCCCGCCGAACAGAATCCCAATCCCCTTCAACTCGTCCAAATACCCTTGGTCTAGGATCGATGGCGCACCCAGTACGTCGCTCGAAACCCACCGGTAGATAGATGACTGCTCATGCAGTATCTAAACCGCTGTCGCCGCCGTCGCATCTTGGTCGCCTTGGCGATTCTCAGCCATCTCCCACCTAGTCGAAAAAGGGAAAACAGAGAACCATGTTAACCATGTTACAATATGCATAAGTTCATTTGATTTAGGTTTTGATGAATGACAAACATTGAAGTTGAGGATGAGCATTAAAAGATGCAAATGACGTCAAGACAAACATCGAAGTTGAGGATAAGAGTTGGAAGCAAGCAACAAGACAAGAAGACGAGTCCGCAAGCTTTGAAGATGGCTTAGTATCTTAGGATTTAGGTAAACTTCTTGTCAAGAACCAAAGTTTATTATCTCTCTCACACACACACAAGAAAATGTTTTTAAAGAAAAGGTTTTACGAAAACTATAGCCGTAAAAGTTTTATAACTTGTTAGCTGTTTTAAAGCTTGGTGCATGCTGTCAATCTTGACCTTTGTGCACTAAAGTGATAATAACTTGAACTATAGAACTCCAAACGATACAGTTCTTGTTGCGTTAGAAAGCTAACGTCCGGAGCTTCAGATTGATATGTATATATGTCTTTTGTGAACAGTAAAAATACGTTTTTACGGCCAGTAAAAAGTAAAAATACGTTTTTACGGCCAGTAAATAGTAAATTACTATTCCCACGGCTAGTGAACAGTAAATTACTGTTCCCACGGTTAGTGAACAGTAAACTACTGTTCCCACTGCTAGTGAATAGTGAATTACTATTCATAACGGCTAAATTGCTTGGGATGCTTATAAATAGATGGTTTGAAGCCTCATTTCATACACTTGATCATTTCCAAACCCTCTTGTTTTTATACTTCTTTTTCATATCAATTACAAAGTGTTTTATGCACTAATTTGAGAGATATACACATTTGGTTCATAGAGCTTTAATTGTAATCATCCACTCTATTTGAGAGTTGTAAATTCTCTTCTACTCTTTCTACTTTCTTTGTTAGAGTGACTTGGAGTGTGATTCTCCAAGGGTGAGGCTTGTTATTACACTATAGTTGGTAAGGATTCCAAGAGTACAATAAACACTCAAAGAAAATCTTGAAGTTGGGATTGCTTCGAGTGGAGTGGGTTATTGTCCTATTAAGCACTCAGGGAAAATCTTGAAGTTGGGACTACTTCGAGTGGAGTGGCTTAATAGCTTGGTGAAAGTCTTGTGATACTGTGAGGTGTAAATCAAGAGCTCGTGTTGTAAGGGTTTATCAAGCACCTTGAAGCTTGGTGGTTAGTAGAAATCTCAATTGCAATTGAGAAGAGTGGACGTAGGCAAAGGTTGTGCCGAACCACTATAAATCTTGTGTATCGTATCTCTATCTCTCATCTTTTATAATTTCGTTATTTACATTTAAACAAGTGTTTTGGAAAGTACAAGCTCCTTGTAAACACTTAAGAAGTGGCTTAAGTCCTTGGAAAAATACTAGTACAAGCATTTGAGTCATTTAAATTTCAAGTAATTTAAGTTTCCGCGAAAATTTATCATTGTTGTTATTATACTCAATTCACTCCCCTCTTGAGTATACGTGCTACGTGACTAACAAACCAAAGATAAGGCCGAAGGCAGAATTTTGAAATTTTGAAAGAAATACGGTGGATAGAACCACCAGCCACGACCAATTAATGGGCTCCTCAACCCTACTAGAAGAAATGAAAGAAGGCTGAGACACCCATAAGGCAACCAAACCACCCCAACCAAACATCAAAACAGAAGCAGGAACAGTAAAAGTCATAAGAGAAGAGGGTTACCTGGGAATGCAGAAATACGAACAAGCAGAAAAACCAGAAACCTTCAAGACAGCAAGAAAACGCAGGGAGTGACAAAGAGAAGAAAGCTTTCGGAAGAATGAAGTGAAAGAAAAGAAAATGAAGAAGTCATTCCCCCTCCTTCTTATGATTTGAAATCATAAAAGAGGAGAAAATAGGAAAAAATCGTCCTCCTTTCTTACCCTCCTCATAAATAATAGGGACATTACGGTAAAATAACAAAACCCTCCAACTCCCATCATTAAAGCTCGAAAATCGAAATTTGCACGTGCTCTCTCCCACGTTCCCTGAAGACCCTTAATGTCATCAATCAAATCAAGTTAACCCCTCACCTTCCGAAAGTTTCTAGAAAGATCTTTATGATCCTTCGGGGCAAGCCGACTCGTCCGTGGAGAATGACCATCCAGCGTATTGACCAAACGACGCAGGATGATCAAGGCGAGATCAACTCACCAAGCTCGGAACGCCGAGCATGCTGAGTTCGGGGCAACTGTTCCGGATATTGGTCCTGGATGGCCCAAATTCATGACGGACTTATCAGAACCCCACTATTATCATGACCCACGCCCAAAACGGCCAACGGCCTTATTCGAAGAATCCATACGAGATCAAATCATATTAATGACGATCTCATACGGATTTCTTCCTCTCTTAATTCCATGCGGTAAATCCACACGAGATCAGATCATATCAATAACGATCTCGTACGGATTTATCCCATGAATAAGAGCAACCACAACAGGTATATAAAGGAGAGACCAGCTCTTCCCTCAGGTACGTCTTCTAAACCCTACCCCATTAGTTGCATTAGGAGAATTCTCGAATCCTTATTCAGCGAAACTCTGCTAGTACACAACCACCTTTCACATAAACCACCAACCTTCTGTCTTGGCACCTCCGGTTACGCCGGTAGTCCCAATCCCTCGAAGGTAAATTTCGTACAGTTTCACTTTCAATTTTATGGATATTAGCAAAATATTCAAGAATTTGTTTCCCATGCTCATAGGCATTTTTGCATCGATCATCTTGGTCTTAAAGCTAAGGAAGCATCCATTATATATGGAGGTTAAGAACCTGATCATGAGTTGATTGGCATGTGCTTTTCAATTCCTTGTGTCGTTTGAATTATGTTCTAGCATGTTTGGCAACATCATCATTAAAATCTTGGAGTGAACTTGTCTTTCTCTTGAGATGTTCATCAATCTTATTTACACCAATAATGGTGACGAGATCGAGCCACCTATTGCCATGTGAGAAAGCAATGTTTATCAAGTTTGTGTCTAAAAAACTTATGCTCCATTTGATAATATTCTGACTCTAAAACAAACTGTTGAATTTTTTAGATTATTAAAAAATTAATTTTAGAAACCCAGAAGATAGTTGTTTTTTGTAAGGCAATTAATATTTTAAAAAAGAAAATTTTGGGAGCCAATATATTTGGAAGCCAATGCACTTAAAGGTCATGATAGATGAATTACAGATGATAACTCATATATCTTATGAGTGACTATTTTTATTTTATTTAAATGATAATACTTTTTAATTTCAAATTATAATTTCTTTTTTTAATTTAGAATGATAATTTAATTATTGACTACCTAATATTAATTTCATAGCAATTTTGTATGAGTAAATATTTGGAGTCGTAATTATTTATTTCCGCTATCTTTCTAATGCTTAAATTAGTTCTAATTATATATTTGATTTTTGAAAACATAAAATATATAAAATGAACAAAAGTTTTCTGCCTATGAAAGAACAAAAGATAGTCAGAGTAATATAAGTATATAATTGTATGATCAAGAACTTTTAAACTGCATAAAATAAAATAAAGAGTAGTAATTAATTTCGTTTTCTTTTCAAAGGTAAAAAAGTTGCATTCCTTAAAAAGGTCATACATCATCTAAATTGGAGACATAAGACAAGCAAAAAAAAATCTAAATTAGAGACAAAAATAGTAGATAAGGAAATCTGTTACAAGTGAAAACAATTTCATAAAGAAAAGAAAATAACTTAAAGAAAAGAAGTGATAACATGACGGTTCTTCAGAGAAGATGGGGACTTGTATTAGGGTGAGTCTCACAAAAAAATTTCAAAGCCGATTTCATTATAACTGCTACTAGAGTTTTCATTCCTTTAAAAAACTCCAAGCTCCCAGCCTTTCATAAACTCCATTGCAAACATAGCAAAATAAAATAGCTTTAAATAGTTTTATGTAAATAAGTGGTCTTGGCCAATTAAGTTCAACAAAGTCATTTATTTTTATGCTAAATAGAAGATTATTTCGATGTCAAATAGAATTTTATTTATGTATAATTTTTTTTTTTTACTCGAACCCGAGTGTCGTTATTTAGAAGACACATCAAATGCCGACTCAACTAAGCTTCCAACCACGGTTAGTTGATTCATTTGAATTCAGAAACTTTGTTGAAAGAATAAAGCACGTACCTCAAATTTCTTTTTGTTGGTTGAAATTATTTTTGGACTTTTTTTGGAGTGTCCATGGAATATTATTGAATAAAGTTGTAGACACAGACTTGTACATGAATACATATATCATTTCCTTGTTTTTGGACTGGTAGATATATCATTTCAAATATAACATTCTTACTCCATGACCCAAAAACACAAGTCATATAATTATATTTTTTTTTTTTTTGGCGTGGAAAGAGTAATATTACAAGCTAAACCTAGGAAGGCAAATTGGAACGGATTTAGAGTAAAATGAGATAGAGAGTAATTAAAATATAATTGATTCGAATTAATTTAATTTTATTATTTTTTATGTTTGGACTCTAACCAACTAATCCAATTAAATATGGGTTGGTTCGGTTCGAATAGTCAGATATCCGATAAAACATTAAATTCAAAAAAAAAAAAAATAGAGAAAATAGGGAAAAGTATGGACAAATAACCCATACCATTAACTAGAAAAATATTAAAAATAAGTGTTTCACAAGTTTACCTAGTTAGGGACTAGGATGAGTAATTAATTAAAAATGTTTATATTTTATCACATTTTTTTAGGTTTTCAAAAATACTATTCATGATAATCGGGTCTATGGGTTGATTTGAATTTCTCTCTTTCAAAATCGATACCCAAACTAGTGAAGATTGGGTGTAATCCAATTGAACTCAATTTATACCTAATTACACATCTAATTTTGAACAAATTTAATTGCTTTGATTTGGGTCCAAGTGGATAATTGTTTCATGATCCATGAACGCCCTAAAAAAATTTCATAATATACTTAATCAAAATAATTATGGCAAGTCCAAAACAAAAAAAAGAATAGTTATGAAACGGGCCTGCTTGTTAAGTCCAAATCAGAAGCCGTTTTTGTTATGGAACCAAAAGTGAAGTCTGGCAAGGCTAGTGGTTTTTTCTTTTTTGTTGTTAGACTCCATTTTACATACCAATTAAAAACAAAAATTACCTTTACAAAAAAATAAAAAAAATTCAATTTTGACATATTTATATAAAATGAAGAATGTGAATAGGATTTGCTTATTTGGAAGGGCCACTCACCTTTTGCATCTGCAGTATTCAAAAGACTAGTAATTGGGCATCTGGTTTCATGGATACCATGGCGTAAACAAATATAAATATAATTTTATTAAAAAATTGAATTTTTAGACACAAATGTTTTTCTTTTTCACAAAAGTTAATAGAATAACTCATGATGATTAAAAAAAAATAAAAATTTTATTTGTAAAATCACTTTTTTGGGAGTAGAAATTAACCTACTCATAAATTTATTTCGTTAAAATAAAATTGTTCATATGTTCAGATGTCTATAATAACATGTTTTTTTACTACCACATAAGCATGAGGAAAATGACATTTTAGACGGTGAAATATTCGTTATCTTCTGAATTTTCATATAACCATACCAATTATTCATTATTTAACGCAAATTAAACCTTAACAAAATTGGTGAAAATTGGTTAAAAAATGTTATCTCGACGATCTTCCACAAACAGACACATCACTGTAGTTAATAGTACATATAAGAATTTATGTTAAGTTTTACATAATGAATTAACATCAGAAGTTCATTGTTTCCTCTTTTCAATGACTAATTAGTTTAAAGATTAAACCTTTCAATAACCTAATTCTCACCTTACTAAAAAATAATCTATCCTACAATAACATAAGTTTGATTATCTGTCACCAAAAAACACAAGTTTGATTCTCATTATTTATGGATCAAACTTTGTGAAACTAAATCCGAACGAGTTTACATATTAAAAAAGTTTTTAAACATTAAACAAAATGATGAATAAGCAGATATATATAGAGTTTGGTATGTTTTGATACAAGACAAAGAAAAGTATTATTATTATTATTATTTTACACAAAATTAATCTAGAAATTAGATAAGTACATTTGAAAGACTGATCTGACAAGGGATGAATGGGAGCATTTTATTATGCTATTAAATGTGAAGTTCTGAATTTTATGGTTCTTCTTAAATACCTCACCTCACTCCTATATATGAAAGCCAAGGTACACCCAGAAAAAGGCATATCCATTGCTTTTAATTTTCTTTTTTCTTTTTATTTTAACGTACACATAAAATCAATAAAATGCATTAAATTTGATGATTTAATGTTTACCAAAGAAAGAAGGAAAGCATTAAGTTTGTAACATAAATGTTACCCAACCACATTAAGACCCTTTATATTTTTTCTTCCTATCTTTATTTTCCTCATACTCATTTCCTCTCTATCCCAACTGCAATTTTATTTTTCGTGATATTAAATGTTGCATTTAAAACTTGATGGCTCATCTTAAATACTTGCACCTTCCTGCGCATGAACCATGAACGCTTCAGATGCATGAAAACAGTATTTTATTAAAATAATTATTTTCCTGGGTTTATCTATCTAACTACTGTCCTAGGTGAGGTTGCAAATAAAATACTAATAAACTTTTTTAAAAAATATATATAATATTTTAAAAAATTGAAATACAAAATTTATTAAAAGAATTATTTTCTTGCTTTTCAATTAAGTGCACATAGAATACTACTGATTATTAGTAAAACCCTTTTTTTTTTTAAATATATACGGTCAAGAGTAAATTCTTAGTTTCAAGATATTGATTTGTATTAATTGTATACCTTTGATTTCTCTGTATGTAGCTGTACAACCTGTGCTACCATAGAGTCATTTTATCTCTTTTAATAAAGAGTAAGACCATTCTTCTAGGTGCCATTTAATAGTAGTCAATAGTCATTCCGTATTATTAAATAGTTTTAAATATTTTATACATTCATAAATGGAAAATTTTATATAAAAATTTGAATGTAAATATAGTTCAGATATTTTAGAATGGAAATGTATCTTAGAAACTTTTTTCCAAATGAGTTAATTTCATTTGATGAAATAAATTTAAAAATTTAATTTGATATACTAACAGTATTTTACACAATCATTTAATTATTATTATTTTTATCTTTTTTAAATTACTGTTCACGCAGTTAATATAAAAATAATTATTTTTCTTGACTTAGAAAATAATTATTAGATGTATATATAAAATTATTTTACATTGAGAGTGTATTAAAGTTAAATTCTAAGTTTAATTAATTTGCATGCATCAATATAAATTTAAAATTTAAAAATGCAAATATTTTATTTGAATTAACATACACTACATACATAATAGATTAAATCAAGATTGTTCATTGTTGTTTGGATTGGTTACACAAAAACAGTTGATTTTAAGAATACATATATTTTAATTATCAAATAATATTGTCACATTGCTAGTAATAAGAATGAGTGTTTTTCTAAGAATTTAAATCTTCTGATTTACTTAAGATAGTTATATATATATATATATATATATATATATATATATATATATATATATATATATATATATA
>JASCZI010030804.1:11928-34507 GCA_036250425.1 Stylosanthes scabra
TAAAAAATTTGATATGATATGTGATCATGTGTTCATTTCCATCATATATTAAAATGTGTTAAGGACTAAGGAGGTAATATTATTAAAACAAAAGAATAAAAAAGTTAAGGGGTCAAGTATGGGACACATTCGACTTATAAATTATAATTTACAGTAAAAGTTACAGATAGAGAAAAAAAACCCAGTGAAAACTGAAATTAGTAGAGATAAATTTTATTAACTTACTCGAGGTTACAGACTTACATGTTCAAAATTTACTATCACAGTATCAAAGAAAAATAATATATTCGTAATGATAAAGAAATAATAATATAAAATTATTTTATTTAATTTTATATTTGTAATTTTATATATGTAATATTTTAATTACACATTTGTTATATTTAATATTATTTAATTATTTTTGTAAGAATTAAATATGAAATGAGATAACATTAAATTATTTTAGATTTTTTATTATCTTTAAAATATTTTTTTATAAGATAAATAATCAAGTTTTCCCCCCACATATTAAAGATAAGGCAGATTTCAGTCTACACGTAAGAAAAATACAATTAAAGACATTAAAAATAGAGTAGAGAAAACAAGGATTAGTACTGTACCCTTACTATATGAGAATACAATAAATAAAACTCATAATTGCAAAAACGTACAAAGTTACCAAGTTACTGGGGAAGGGCCACTAAAACAATTCCTCAAGATGTCCGACCACTGTTTAGCGGCGGTTCTGTAAAATAGCCGCTAATCATTGATTAGTAGCAAGTTTTTTGACAATTTGGGTTGATAAACTCTAGATCTCGCGCCGGTACCGCGGCTAAAGAAACGCATATCTATATGTTTTGTTTTGTGTTTAGCGGAACGGGAGCGTGTCTATATGTTTTGTGTTGCGTTTACCAGTGGTTTGTGTAAAATCAACGCACATCATGTTTTGTGGCATTTGATTCCCAATTACTTTAATTGTTTAAGTGTCTAGTTTATATTTTTCACAACATATGTTTACACGTGAATATAATTTTTCCTCTTAACATGAATTCATTCAAAAAAGTTCTACACAAAAATTATGTTTTTTTTAGTTTATAAAAAAATTAATAAAAAAAAGTTTTTCTTAATTGGATAATGTTATTTTGTAAAAAGCTAAAATATGCATAACATAGAAATTTTAAGATATATTAGAAAATGTAATAAAAATAATATTTAAAATTAATAAGACAGTACATGGCAAGTTGCGCTTAATTTTATATTTATTATTTATATAGGTTGAAAAATGCTTAACGAAAAAACAAATCAACAACTAATATGACTTTAGATGAATAAAACAAACTGCAATAAACATATAATAAAGTGACTTAATTTAAGTTCAACAACTATCTCTAATAATAAATCTACTTTTATATAACTTAATGTGAAAAATGAGTTTACTAGCGTCTAGTTGCTATTTTTCATATTATAATAAAAAAATTTAAATGATAAAAATAATATTTCACATCACGTAAATCTAATTAATTAAAAGAACAATACTACGGAATCAACATTAGGGAGTCAATAATTATGTTACCATCCAAAACAAAATAAAAATATCATTCACATAATATATGAGTTATCATCCATAACTCATTTACATATGTGTTGGCTTCTTATTGGTCACTATATATTGGCTCCTTAGTCTTTTTCTAATTAAAAAACTGATGACTTTAATTTTTAGAGTTAACAAAATATTTTTTTATAAACAATGAATATCAATAATTTATTTTATATCATTCTAAATAATGCACAACATGAATATTATAGAAACTTCCATATATTTAATCAATATTGCGTTATATGATATAACGCATATATGTATCAATGTTAGGTTGACTTGGTGAAAGGCATGCATGTGGGAGGAGTTTGGACCCTTATATCTGGCCGAGTTCAAATTCTACCAAGGTAACTTTCGTAATTAATTACCAAAAGAGGAAGTCTGCTAGTGTGTAACATTACTGTGCACCGTAGAGGAACGCGCTTCAATGAAAAATATTTTTTTAAAAGGTGTCGTTTAGCGGGGGTTTTGTAACCGCCGCTAAACAAAAATCTGTTTCGTGGTGATTATTCTGGCGGTTGAACAAAATTGCCGCGAAACCGTTTAGCGACGCCGTATAAACGGCCATTTGAAAAATCGTCGTCAGCTGATAATATTGTAGCGTCAATTAACAATTTAGCAGTTAAGACAACTCAAATTAAACATTTTTTTAGTATCATTTTTAATACTTAATTGAATATTTAAATTTGTATTGAAATTTATAGATGGAATAAAATTGATCTCACTTTAGAGATAATATCACATTAATAAAAACCAATAAAATTTTGACACTTGTATAATTATCTTGGTAGAATAATTAAAACTAATATAAAATTTAATTGATTTAAGAACAATCATTATTATAATGAAAGTTGAATAAGGAGAGGAATGTAAGTAGGCTGGGTTCTTATTATTCATGTGAGAATGAGAGTGAGAGTTCTGACCGAACGATAACTTGGGGTTATGAGAAAGAGGACTATGATTCTATGAACCAATGCAAGCCAAATTATTGTTTTGGAATGAGCCGTAGCAGAGCCATATGGCATTAGGGAGCAGAGTGAAGTGTTGGGGACTAATTGTTCATCTGGAGATGGGACGTCCATGTTTGCGAAGAGGAGATTCTGAGACATAGGTGGGAGCGTGGAGATCATTTTTAATAGCTGAAGATGGTCTGGTTTTTGATGATGAAAAAGTAGATATTATATATATTATATCTACTTTAAAGGAATTGAATGAGTCTTGCGATTTGAAGGGAAGACAAGCTAATGAGAAGTAGAAAGCAAGGAGGAGTAGAGCAAAAAGATTTTAAGATTAAAGGTTAATAGCCGGGGTTTGAAGATGAAGAGGACACATAGAAGGAGATGTTTTTGAGAGTATAAAAGTACAAGGCGTTAGATTTTGTTAGACTTGTGCATCAAAAGGTTGGAATTTAGCGAGGAAGGTGTCACTCTAGTTCTCAAGGGAAGAATCTTGAAGCAAAACTTGCGGCAATACATAAAGTAAATACTTGTTAGAAGAGAAGTGAGAGATTGAGTATTTTTCTCTTGGTGTCTTTAGTTATCTATTTTTTTTTCTATTTTGTTTTTAGTTTTTCTCTGTGTCAAATTCTACTTTTGGATTTTTTATACTTTCTCCCTGTGAAGAGTCAAGCACTAAAACAACTCATCTAAAAAAATGACAAAATTTACCTTCAATCTCAAATTACCTTGTGTGACATGGAATCCACGAATATCAATGTAATATTATATGGGACCCAAGATGAAACTGAACTAAATTTAAAGATTAGATACACTCTTAGCACGCATCCTGTTAGCGCCATTAGTAGTGGCAATAACTATTGTTGCATTTGGTTAATGTCCCCAAAAAGAGTGGATACATAAATTAAAACAAAACAACACACGTACATACAAATACACAAATTTTTTGTTGTGTTTGATGATCATATACAAGACATGTACTAGTAAAAATCAATGTCTATTTTACCACGGCTTCATCAAAGTCATTGTCATACCACCACCATTACAATCCTCCATTATCATCGCATCATCAACCCAAACTATTTCTAGCACTTAAATCATCAATAATCAATAATCAATAAAACAATTTTTAACTTTTTAAAAAAAATAAAAAACTGAAAATATATCTAAAAAAGGAAGAAAAGTGGAAGAAGAGAAAAAGAGGTGACTGTCGCATGCGACGCGAAGAAGAGGAGGAGCAGAGGTGCTTTTCATGTGCGATGTGAAGAAGAGAAAGAAGAGAGACGGTAGTCAAGTGCGACACGAAGAGGAAGAAAAAGAGAAGCACAAAATTGGAAATCCAGAGGGCTACGGTGGCGCAGATCTGGAAACGCAATGGCAGCACGAAGTTGAAGAGAGGTAGAGATAGCTTTGACGGAGTTCAAGGGAGAAGAGAGCTTGGCGAGACCATTAATTGAAGTAAAACCGTAAAGGAGAAAGGAGAGTTGCGTAATGAGGAGGGCGAAGCGAGGTAGGTGCAGTGGTGGCGGTGGCAGTGTTGGTGGTGATGATAGAGCGAGTGGTTATGGAGTATGAGAGTAAAATTCCTCCTTAGTTTGTTTCGGAAAGAGCCTTTAAACTATACTTCTCGAACTCAATATTTTTTATTAGGAAAGACTAATCATGTTATTTTTTATGATAATAATATCATGTTATTTTTGTTATAGAAATGCATATAATAATAAATTATAATTTTTGCATATGATAGGGATTTCATCATTGCATACTGCAATAATAATTTTTTAAACAAACATATTTAATTTATCTTTTAACGTACAAACTAGAAAAAATAGTGGAAGTTTGAGAATTTTAAAATTAGATATATATGATTGCATAATTTCTAGTTAGAGATGAGTTATATTAGGCGTACACTAAAATTAATTGTCAGTATATAATACACATATTAAAATATAAAATATATATATTATAAATTGATAATTAATTTTTGTGATTAATTTTAGTGTGTAAATAGAATTATAGATTAGGAATACGATGACGGGCCTAGCTAAGTATGGGAATCCGTTGAATACCTACAAAAGTAAATTTGCTATGTATAATGCATTCATTTACGTTAGTATATATATATTTTTTTGTCTAGCATTAGTAGTTACTATGTTGAAAACTATTTTTATATTATGTTTTGTGTAAATATTTTTAAAAAAGTTTCCTAAAAAAATATCCTTGGATACTCATGAGTTTCCACTTATCCCCAAAGACAATTAAATAGGACTCATAAGAGAAATAAAATGTGAATAAAACCCACGATTATCCATCACCATTATCCAACCAAATACACCTATGTTGCATATTTAGATAGATTGGACAGTGGATATAAACATTAAATATAAAAATAGTCATATCTGGGTCTCGCTACTGTACTTAAGTCTCAACATCTAAAATTCACGAATGACTAACACATCCAAAATAGTAATTACAATCATTACAAAAGAAAAAACACACACCTGCAAATCCTAAAATAAACAACAAACTGATGGTATGAAACACTGACTTCTTCTAAAAAAATCCCATATAAAAAGGGATCGATTTTCTAAAATATAAAGAATCTCTCTAAAATGGTAAAATAAGGAGATTTTCACCCTTAAATTAATTCAGTAGATAACTCTTATATATAAATGTACACAGTGGAATTTTATCCATTTAAAATAAGAATAATTTCACTTTATGATTATAGAAAAGTTCTCACTTCCACAAAGTAAATGAAAATAAAGATCTGCATGCAAAATTGCAAACAATAAATTTACCAATAACACATTTTGATTTCAGAACAAATTAAAAACAAAAGGGGGCAGTTTCAACTGTGACTAAAACTGTTTTTCCACAATCCATTTTTTGTTTCTAATTATGCAAGAGTAGGTATAAAAGGTACTTAATTATTCATTTTCACCTAGCTAATAATATGTAATTTAAAGATATATATTTTGTATTCATACAAAAATTGATTAAATTGTTATAAAAAAAAATTACTTGTTCAACTGTGACATGTTGGATTATTGAAATATGATAGGTTAAAATATTTTAGTGCTAAATATTTTGTTGAAAAATAAATATGTAAAATAATATGTATAAAAAATTGAATTATTGGCTAATTTATAAACTACTTTTGTTTGCAGTTGATCCATAATTTTAATTTTTTTTCTCACTAAATGGCACTCAAATTCTTTTCATTAAGCTAATAAAAGTTTTAACCAAAGAGAGTATTCTCTAACTAAAAAAATTACACCAATTTTACATAAAACTAGTAAATTATATTTTTTTTTTGGGTAAGTTGATGATTAATCTACTGAAAATCTGAATTTCATATAAGAATTTACTGTTGGAAAGTAGGGAATTACTGTATATATAAAATAATATTTAAACACTAGACATCTGATCTGGTTAAATAAACTAGTGAATTGATTGCAGGACTAATCTAAATTAGTTAATCATATAATTTTTTTTCATGGTAAGGTAATTTCATTTGGTCCAAAATTTGGTGAGGAATTTAACAATAAGCAAAGAAAAAAAAAACGGCAAGAAGTGGACCAAACAATTTGGTGGAGCCTTAAGCCCAAGTTTGGCTTTTAAGATCTGGTACGTGTCAAAACTGTATTCTACCAAAATTTAATGAGGGGGTTTGATAATACAAATCTAACGTCATGCACTCACAGCCCACAGGGTCCAATGTTCATTAATGAGGTTGAAACCTTTGAAAGTTAAACAGATCGAAATAAAATAAAATAAATTTATTTCAATTTTTTAGAATAAATACAAAACTATAATGCCATTATGACCATTCTTTAATTAATTATTGTGATAATTATGCTACCCAAAATTGAAAGAAGATAAGTGAATGGTTTAAATTAAAAATTACCCAATTAAGGTACCAAAATTTGTCTACTCACTATTCTCTGCATTAAATGCCTGCATTTACTTACATGCCACCCTCTTTCTTGAATTCTCTTCCCACTCCTCCACTACTACCCCCTCTCATTAATTAATACCCCCAATAAATGAAACAATTAATCAAAATTAATGAGATTTTAATTTCAAATTCAAACTCCCTTAATAACGAAAACCACTAAAAATTTAATTTAATTTAATTTAATTTAATTTAATTCAATAACATATCTTTCAATTTCCTCTTTCTCAATTATGGTTTTAACTTTTAATCTATTTTAATTTTATGATGGTACAAAACAAAATTAGTAAATAAAGAATATTATATTATTTTCTTTTTTTATATCTTACAATTAAATTTATCTTTAAGGAAATTATTCAAATGATAGCAACAATTATTATTTTTAATTAATATATATAAAGGCAAAGTTAATAGTGATTTATTGGTGAAAAAATTGGGTAATATACATAAGAAGTTAATATTTAGTATAAAGATTATTACTATTATTAATATTAAATTCAATATTTAATAAAATATGGGTCTTGCTAACATTTAATCATTTATCGTAAAAACACATTTTAAGAATGTCATAAAAGAAAATGTTGACTAAAAATTGTTGAAAAAATATATTTTTTTTTATATTTCCAACACATTAAATACAAAAAATTTAAAACATTTCCATTATTATATTCTTAAATTGTGCGTTCAAAGAATTATATTGCTAAATCCACAAGTTCATTATAGAAAAAAAAATTCAAAGTTTAAGTTTTCAATACATTTATTATTATGTTTTATTTAAATAAAATATTTTAAATTTCTTAAAACACGTATTAATTAAATTAAAAAAATATTTTGATAATTTGTTAAAACATAATTTTCAATTAAAAAATCCAATTGAGTATAACATGCCTGAATATCTACTATCAACAAAAAGTCTCATCAAAGTATAATAATAATAATAATAATAATAATAATAATAATAATAATAATAATAATAATAATGATAATAATAATAATAATATACCCTTCACTATCTCAAACAGATTTTTCAATAGACACAAAAAAAAAAAACAACCAGATTTTTCAAAAAAAAAAAAATCACTTTTCCGTGTAAATCTTTTTAATTTTGTATATGAATATGAATATGAATAGTATCCCATAAAAGCCCATAAAAATCAGTAATAAACTCACCATAAATACAAAGTCTACCAAAAACACAACAAAAAATGAAATAAAAACAAAAAATAATAATGGAGTATTAAATAACAACAATAATAATAACGCCACAATCTATCTTTATTGGCATATATAAATCTCTCACAGTCACACAGGAACCATAACATACCATCAAATCTCTCTCTCTACTTTCTCTCTCTAAGATAGAAGAATCTCCTGCTACTACTTCTTTGTGTGCTTGTGATTGTGAGAAAGAAACAGAGCAATGGCAGCAGAAGTGAGTTCTCTTGTTAGGGTGATGGCAGGGTACAAGGAGGATCAGCATCGGTCGGTGGCAAATGAGTCAGAGAAATCAACGGCTCTCATCACGAGGGACTTGCTAGGCGGCTCCTCCGTCGAAACACAGGAACTTGACCTCGATTTGCAGGTTCCCACCGGATGGGAGAAGCGCCTCGACCTTCAGGTTTCCGATTTTCTCTTTTCTTCTTTCCCGGGAAAATCAAAAAGAAAATTATTTTTTCTTTTTCTTTTTTTTTTTAAAAACTTTCCCTTTCTAATTCTCTGTGAAACTTGTGTTCCTGGGAATTGGGAAGGAAACTCTTCTTGATTTTTAATTTAATGAAATTTTACTTTATTTTGGAATATAATTTTCCTTTTTTTTCTAAGAAAATTATCTATTGTATACGAAAATCTTTAAATGGATATTTTATATTTTATTTTAATTTTCTAAGATTTTTTTTTTTTGGGTGTGTTTTAACTGTAAAGGTATGAAATTGATTTAGTGGGTTTTTTTTTTTTTTTTACCCTTTTTTTTATTTGCATGATTTTTTTTTATTGCTTAATGATTATTAGTAGATTGTTTCTGATCAGTGATTGTGTTTTTATATTTTATTTTTTTAAAACTTTTGGCTTTAAATGTAACGGCAGGACTGCAGTTTACTCAATTTCTCGTTTCTTTTTGTATCTGTGTATTTATGTATTTATTTATTACACATAAATTCTTGTTTTAAACCCTTTCATATTCTCTCCATATCTAAAATTTTGTTTAATTTTTTTATGATTTCAATTTATACCCTCTTCAGATTGATTCCCTTCGTTTTCTTATGAATTTAAAAATTTTCTTAAGCCTTGAATGGCCTTTCATAAATAATTAATAATTTCTTTAAGTGATTTCACACGATTTCATCAATGAATTCTATAATTGAAAGATTTTATTATAGAGTGTTCTATTGTCATTTATTAAGGTCTTTAAGAGCTGTAAATTTTTACAATTAAATATTGAATAATAAAAAAAAGAATTATTAAAAAGTATTTATTTATTCATTTAATATCATTATTTAAATTCATAATATTTTCTATCAATCAATCAATTAATTAATTGGATTATATGTATATATATGTGATGAGCATGAGTTTGATTAGTATTGGTTAATTAGCTAATATATTTTTGTTTTGATTTGTGATATTACAGTCTGGAAAAGTGTATATCCAAAGATGCAACAACACAATAGGATCACTACAAATGAATGATCAAAAGCTTAATCAAGTGAAATCATCAGCATTAGGACCAAAGCTTCAAGACCTTAATTTCCCATCATCAGCATCCAAAGTTCCTTTGAATCTCTTTGATGACACAAACCTAGACCTTAAACTTGTCTCATCATCCTCATACAACAACAACAATAGCAGCAACAATTACCAAAGTGTTTGCACACTTGACAAAGTGAAATCAGCCCTAGAGAGGGCAGAGAAGGAGCCAATTCTAAGAAAAAGAACATCATTCTTGAAATCACCCATTTCGGCAACATCACCATCATCATACTCGTCATCATCGTCCTCCATTCGGGAGATGCAAGAGGATGAGAGCGATGATAACAAGATGATGACGCCGCCATCGACGTTGTCTTCGTCGCCAATTGCTGCTGGATGCCCGGGATGCTTGTCTTATGTTTTGATCATGAAGAACAATCCAAAGTGTCCTAGGTGTAACACCATTGTTCCCCTGCCATCAGTTAAGAAACCTAGGATTGATCTTAATATTTCAATTTGAGAAGGTTATTACTATTATTATAGTAATTATGATTATGATGATAATTTGGGGAATTAATTTATTATTTTATTATATGATTTTTTTTTTTCTCAAGTTTTTGTAAATGGGGTGATAGATAAATGTTAGGGTGGTTTTTAAGGAATTTAAGGATAGGATAATTTGTTCAGAGTAATATTATTAGCCAATACTAATAGTAATAGATTTTCTCCAATTTCTCTGTTATTATCTCTCTCTCTCTTATTATCTTTCTCAACAATTCTATTGCTTTACTAACATATGTTTAATTTCTTATAAAAGTTAAGAATCCTTTCAGTTTGTGTTTTTATTTTAAATTTTACTTTTAGTATTTTTATTTTTAAAATTTGTAAAAAGTAAAACAGTAAAAAATAATTCTTTATTTTTTGTTCCTGTGTATTTGAGTTTGTTAAGGATATAATAATTAATGTTTTTATCAACGTAAGTTTTAAATTTTTTTTAAAATTAAATTATTTTAACATCAATAAAAATAGAAATAAAGTTCATGCAAAATTAAAAAAAAAATCTAAAGAATAAAAAATAGATTCTTATTGTAAAAGACATATTAAAATATAATTATTGATATTTTTTTCTCTTATCAACTTTCATTTTTGGGACAGCTTGATGCATGCTCTGCCCATGCTCTGTTTCTATCAACCATTCACCCTGCACTTTAAAATTTTACATATGCGAGAGAGAAAAGTGAATTTTTAACATTTATTTTATTACCACAAATATTGAAAAGAAATTAGATAAATTGTCATTAAAAAAAAGTGGTTATGAATTACATGAAGCAAAAAATTTTTTCCTGCATATAAGGGTAAAATGTCTCAAACAATTATATCTTCTACATCAATTTCTTTCTTTCTTTCTTTCTTTCTTTCTTTCTTTCTTTTTTGTTTGGAAAATACATTTACCTGACTTAAGCATGTTACACCCTTTTATTTGATAACTTTGTAGTTTGTAGATGTGATATTAACTATTAAGTATTTCTATAAGCAAAACAAAAGATTATAATATTAACAAATACTAGATGTAATATGTGAAATTTGTGTAATTTGCCTATCTTTTCGGTACTAGTTAGATTGAAAATTTATGTATAATTTTAGACAAATTCAATAATAATATATAATGAGTATTTAATAATTAAGAGTCAATGACAGAACTTTATAATTGAGTTACTTGTGTTAAAGGTTGTTTCTATGAATTTATTGTTAAATTGATCTTACGTTCCTTAAAAAATTAAATATCAAATATATTTAATACAAATAAAAAACTTTTAGAATAAATAAAACTACAAATGTTATGTAATTTTATAGGTAACGCTATACTCAAATAAGGTTCATATTTATAATAAAAATATAAAAATACAACAATGATTTATTTGTGGTTAAATTTTAAGTGATTGTAGTTTGAAATTCATATATTCTCTTCCTCCCCTCACTATCAGATATTTATAGAAAATTTATCCCTTTTTCAAATGAGTCTAACCCGAAATTAATCAAATGGAATCAACCGATTTTTTTTTTTACTTAAATATTAACCAATTCGACCGGAATATAAATGGTGAAAGTAATAAAGAAAATAAAGTATTTTTAGAATTGAGATTAGATAAGTATAACTCAATCTTAAAAGTCAGTTTATGAAATAAAAAATGTATCATACTCATAAATTATGAACTTTCAAGTAAAGATGAAGCTAAACTCAATTTTAAAGAGGAGCTAAAAATCAATTTACTAATAAAAAAAGACTAAAAGAAAAATTAGGAATAACTAAAATCAAATTTAACTCTAATTTAGTAATTTATAAAGAAAATTTGTAGTTTGGGAGGCCATTGCCCCCTTAGCCTCGCCTAAGCTTTCAAGAGATGATATGTTAGATACATGCGACTTGTAATATATCTTGGTTACAGAGGTACCTACAACATTAGAAAAAGTATTTCTCAAGCAATTTTTTCCTAATATAAAAATTGTTGGTTAACTTTAACATCTAATATAGTTTTTTTTTTTTTTTTTCATCTACTAGGTTGCTTATATATTTATAAGCATGAGATACTAATGCGTGGAGACAGACACACAAAATTATATTTGATAGATACGATATAGATAGAAATATTTATCATTAGGAAAAAATATAAAAATTACTTATAAAAAATTCGAACGCTGGTAAAATTATCCATCAAAGAAAAAAAATGAGTTTTCTATTTGTGAAAAGTGGGCTCCGTTTGACAAAACTATCCAAAATTTCAAGCAAAACTATCCAAAATCAATTCCTCATTAAAGATGTTTGGGTAGTTTTGTTATACGAAACCCGTCTTTCATGGATAAAAAACTAGTTTATTCTTTCCGTAGGTAATTTTGTCGGCGTCTGAATTTTTAGTGGATAATAATGATATTTTTTCCCTATAATTATATTTGACACAAAATTTTCTCATGCGTTTACTTAAGCATATTACACCTTTTTATAATCAAACACTAGTACACTACACTACACATATATAAACCGATTAACCTCTCAAGTCAGTTGCTACTAAATACTTATTATGTGACCCTGCATCAATGAATGGATGTGAACTCTATCTGCAGACGAGTGAGTTATTATTGCTATGCAATCAAATTTCCCATGGTCTTTCTATTTGCCTGTTGTTAAGTTTTACTACCAAATTTTGGTAGTTGAATTTGAAAGTGACCATTATTAACATTTATTAGAATCCGGTCCAATTATACATTAAAGTGACATCTTAATGATTTTTTAATGGCATTTAAAACAATATTTATTGTAACACTTCATGGAGAATGCGCGTCTTTTCTCATCCGTTTTGGGTCAATTTATTTTATTTGGATGCATATATTGATGTGTTTGCTTTAGTTGAGTGGTGCTTTCAGAATTAGAGGTTATGAACCATTCTATTCTGCTACTAATTACTAACGTCTATATTAATTAATTAAACGCGGATTTTAAGAGAACTGATAATAAGAAGGCATTTAATAAAATCATTATTTTGCATTAAATATTACTCTTTCTATTTTACAAAAGAAAAAAAAAATTGAAAAACATATGTATAATTTGGCAGCGATAAGTAGTCATAACCTTTTTATTTTGTTGTATTATTTGCTAATTACTATTGAATCAAATGCATAATATTCGATATTATAAATATATAATTACGGATGTTATTTATATGAAATTATAGAAGTTAAATTAAATATGATGAATTTAGATTATGGCTACCTATCATGACTTTTTATAAAATAATTGTTCCAAAATGAATAAAATATAAAACATACAGGAAAATTAAATGAAATAAACCAAATAAAATATTTTAGTAATATATAGTAGAAAATTATAACAGTGTGTAGAGAAAATTATGCTTATAGAAAAAGTAAACTATAAATAGAATTATTATACTGTACTTAAATTATTGGTGATTAAGAATAAATATGATATAATAGAAATTAATGCTGTATTTTTTGGTGTGTTACGTTAAATTTATGGAGTACTATCTACAAATGATACAAATATTTTAAAATTTTAAAAGTAATTTTGAGACATTATTGAGACATGTACTATGAAACAGAAGGAATATTAGTATTTTAGATTTCAAGTAATGTACAATTATACCTTTGTTTTTCTTTAATGATACTCTCCGTAACAAATGACAAAAGATATTTAAAGAATTATAGAAAACTTCTTAATTTAGTGTTAGAAAAATCTTTCCAAACATTAATGATTTTCATTTGAAACTTTGATACGTGTTTTGATAGAGATTTTTTAGAAAATAAAAATAAGAAATGGTAAATAAATCTTATTTAAAGAATTTTTTGTCAAAAAAAATATTTGAGACATCATTCTGAATAATTATAAATTTGAGCGTCTATTTGAGTTTTAACTCGTGAAAGTGATTCATTAATGTGTTTCAGAAAAAGTTGAACAATATTACAATTATATAATCAATTAGTAGTGGTGAATTAAATATTAACACAAAATGTAGAAGCCAGCATTCTTGTCGTCTATTTGTTTTGTATTTGAATCAATATAAATTAATTTTTTAACATTTTTTTGACTAAAAATGCTAGATTATTCCTAACATTTTCTGTATATTTATAAGGGAAAAGTACATTTATACCCCTGACTTTTAAAAAATTGTACAAATTTATTCCTGACTTTTGTGAAATACTTAATAACCCCTAACCTTCGTAAAAACAGTACAATTATACCCCTCTGTTAGTTTGATTCGGCTAAAAAAAACGAAAACTTTCAATAGAATTCCTTTCAAAATCACTCACATGATGGAAAAGAAGAATCAGAAACGTTTTTTTTAGTAGCTACATAAGCAATTTTTGTTTTTTTTAGCCGAGTCAAACTAACAGAGGGGTATAATTGTACTATTTTTACGAAGATTAGGGGTTATTAAGTATTTCACAAAAGTCAGGGGTAAATTTGTACAAATTTTTAAAAGTCAGAGGTATAAATGTACTTTTCTCTATTTATAATGCATTTATCCAATAATATAGGTAATTTTCTCTATAAAATTTTGGCTTTTTTTTTAAAAAAAAAATCTAGTTTTTACACTTTGTCAAAGTATTTACCAAAAATTCTACTTTCAAATGATTTATTTCAATGCCACTTATTTTGTTTTATTTTTATCATCTAAGAGAGGAGCCTATAATAAGGCGAAGCCTTCATGGAGCGTTCAACATGGAAACATTGCCTTTAAGTTGGAACCTAGTTTGGAGACTTCTCTTTAAAATCTATCTATATTGGCATTATTAGTATTTAAGGCCCCAAGTATTGAAAAGATGTTTTTATGATAAGTGATATCACTACGAGGCACACATCGAATTGAGGCGGGTTTTCATCAATTTGTGGCGGTTTCCGGTCGCCGCAAAATATTTTGTGGTGATTAAATAACTTTCATCTATAATAACGTTGCTAAATAATTTTGTGATGACTTTTTGCAACTGATAGTATAACCACCATAAAATTTTAAATAAGGTGGTTATTTGTTTTGCGATTGTTGCTAACTCTGATCGTATTCCTAATCTTGAATTATCACCAAATAGGATTTATTTTTCGGGGGTTTACAAATTTTCACTAAACAACGTTATTTACAATATATTGTGATAACATGAAATTAATTAGTTGATTAAAACAATTTCATTAATTTGTTTTTTTTTTAAAAAAATTATAATTCTTACACGTTCAATAAAAAAAGCATATTAATTATTTTATTAAAATTGAAAAATATGGAATTAGTAACCACTTCACTAATATGTTTACTGTTTTTTTTTTGGTCTGGATATATGTTTACTGTTTGCTTACAATTCTCAGTAATTCAATAAATTAAAATATGGATAATAATTATATTTTTAATTATAATTAAAAAACAAATGATTGAATTAGTAACAAAAGCTTCAACCATTTATTTATCTTTTATTCATAATTCTTACAAATTCAATTAAAGGAGCATACTAATTAATTTTTTAATTATAAACAAAAATAAACAAAATTTTTAACCAGGAAAAACTAAAAACAACTTCAATACGCTGTTTATTCTTTTTTAACTAGAAATCTTACTAGCTCAATAAAAGAGGCATATTCGTTCTTAATGTTGCCAAATTCCCCACCTTTCAAGCTAAACCCTTACTTAGTAATTCTTTACCTGCCAATCTGCCGTTAGACTTTTCCAAGAATATGAACATGAGAACATCCATCTGGGGTGCTACAAGATACAAGAAATTAAAGAGCCCTATTTTTTAATTACAATTTTACTATTTCAATAAAAGAGACATAGTTATTATTATTCAATGTCATCTTGAAAAAATTAAAGCTACTTAGGACTTGGAAACTTTGACATGAAAAAACACCACAGTTGGAGTTTTCAGGGAAAATACTCCAAATAAGTAAAGACCCACTACAACAATACCGCAAGATAGCAACGGTTTGAAATTCTATTTAGCTGCGGTTTAACATTCTACAACGAATAGATCAACTACCTATACGACCGCCGGTAACGATTTAGCGACGGTTTTTCGCAACCGCTGGCATAACCGCCGCCTTATGGTTATTTGTTTTGCGGCGGGTATAAAATCGCCGCTGTATGCGCATCGGTTGACGTATAAAATATTTTGCGGCGATTTACAGAACCGCCGCTATATGCGAATTTCAAAACTTGAGATGCTGATTTTGCGACGGTTGATGAACCACCGCTATATGAAAATGTAGTGACAAATGATACTCATTTGGCGGCGGTTGGTGAACCACCGCTATATGGAACTATTTAACTTATTTTTTTGTCTTGTACAATTCAAAATATTAATTTTGAAACACTTAATAAATTAGTGACTAAATAATAAAAACAATATAACTATAACACCATTAAAAATTATATATTGCAAAACTAAGTATAATAATATAAATAATATACCAATAAAGTATATAATCAATAGTATTCTCTACCATATACACAAAATTAACACTCAATGACAAAATAAAATAAAATAAAAAAAACAAAAGAGAACTTTGAGTGTTAATTTTGATCAATTGGTATCTACAATGTCATTCTGCACAATCTCACGAAGTAGTCGCTCCACTGCCTAAAGCATTCATTTCAGAAGCGATCTCAGGTGGCAAGTCATCTCCTTGCCGTTGTATAAGGAATCTAATTAAATGTTCCATTGTTTGTCTCTTTTTATTCTCTTCTGCTGCCTCAGCCTTTAGTTCAGGTATCTCCTTTTGATACTCATGTATCTGCACCTCATGATTGGACGGTTGTGATGTATGACCAAAGAGTTTAGTTGGGCATGGTCCAGAACCTAAACCACGAACTCGTCCTGGATGCTCCTTTCTAAGCACTCGTCCCGGCTCTCTATTTTAGCAATAGCTTCCTACAAACACAAAGATGATACTATATTCATACAAATGCAATACAGAGTAATGTAACTTAATTAATTGACGTTATAGTTGGAACATTTATATTATTTCAAAATTAACCATAAAAGGAAGTGGAAAGAATAAAATATAAGAAAAATGCGAAAAAATGAGAAAGAAATTAAAGAAAGACAGATATCAAACTTACAAAGGAGGCCAAGTAATTGAAAAGTGACTTTAAGGGGAATTCGAATGCCATATGAATAGTTTTTTTCTTTATTTTTCTCGTAATTAAAAAATTTCTTCATACAAAACTCAGAGGCATAAAAACAAAACTTCGATCTAATCATAAATGTAATTACAAATCCCAAAAATAAAGAAGTCGAACTCCAGATCATTCTCAAACACAAAGAGTTATTGAAAACATATCAAATTTAGTCATGTCCACATAATTGCATCAAAAAAAAGAAAAAAACCAAAAACGGTACCATTCTACCAATTATATTTGAAGCAGTAACTCAGCAGAACATTTGAGTAGGTTTTTTTTCACAAAAATCAATTTGGGAAATAAGGTGTGTAGTATGAGAAAAAGGAGTTACAATTTGCTGCATAAAAACCACAATCCAGTAGAATTTTTTTTCTTCTAAATCTAAATTCTCAATCACCCTAATCCTAACTTCAGACCAACTCAAGTTCAACCGCATGTAAATCTTCTTGAGCAGCAAGAATAATTCTAAATATAAATGATGGTTAATTTGAGGGTCTAACTCTGAATCTGATTCCTAATTCAAAAAAATTCAGATTGACCTCAATTTCAAGAACCCAAAGTTACATGCAACAACTATAATCCTTTTCCTCTCAACAAACAAACTTTTAAGAGAGACCTATCACAAATGATCAAGTTTTAATCACAAATTCAGCATACAACAATAGTCAAACCGCATAAACATGTAATATACACAGATGCATTCACTTAATAGCACATAAATAGGTAAATCCTACTTGTTTAACGCTGAGAATTGCAGGTAGATGGAGGAGACTGTCTCGTTTGGCAGTAGAATCGGGGGAAGCCTCAACTCCTTCATTGTCTCCTTCCTCAACGTCTCCTCCTCCCCTTCTCGGCGGTAGTGGCGCGGCGGAACTCCTGGAGAATCGGTGGCCGCAGCAGCAACAAGACAGCGGCTTCACCCTCTTCTTCTTTTCGGACACTCACACACGCACATGGAATGAACTTTTCGTCTTTCTCTTCTCTTCCTTTAGCCGGCAGTGGCTACTGAGTATAGAGGCGCCGGCGACGGATTTAGTTGGCCAATGGGTAAGAGACAGGAAGTGCGACCCGGAAGGATGCTCGGCGACGGCGGAGTGAGAAGGCGGTGAGGGCGTTGCCTAATGTGTGTGATATGATTCTCATGAGAGGCGCAGCGCATGGAATGGAATGGAGGATTTGAAAATTTGAGTGCTGACTCCTGATTAGTGATTAGGGTTTCTTTATTTGTTTCTTTTTTTTATTTTAGTAAAGCAAAACGGTTTCTGGTGAGTGTCTTTGGACCAGTTATCCACTGAACCGACTGGTCCAATCCGATTCATGCCGGTTCTCATGTTGCAATCCTAACATGGCCCGATGAATACATATGGACCAGAGCATTATTCAATAGGATTAATATATCTTTCGGATAAAGTTAATCCTTTTTTAATTCCTCATTTGGTTCGGTACTTTAAATTATTAACATTGTTTAATGCAAATTATTCTCCCCGTTTTTTTTTTGGCAATTCAGTCGAAGTTCAGTTAGAATTTGATTTGTTTTTTGAAAAAGTTTTAATCTATAAATAATGTAGGTCAAGTAGTGTTAGTACTTGTTATTTCTACAAACCTCTCCTCTTTCCCTATAGCCAAGTACGTGTTGGGTATGTATCAGATTTTAATTTTTTTTGTTCAAGCAAATGCTAACTCCCTTGCTTTTTAATTTTTTAGTTATTATCAATTATCAATCCTGTGATAAAAGGTGAACTCATCTTCTATTGGACCTTATCTATTTCATTTTACTATAAGTTTTCATTTTTTATTTAAATAATGACCAAATGACGTTGTTACTGTAATGTCTTTCTTCGTTCATTAATAACTGCTATATCAAACTTTCCCATGAGATTGGTATTTTTTTAAAAAAAAAATATGGGCAGTATACTTAGTGGAAAATAGAATTGATATGATTATGATTATCCTTGAAATAGAATTGATTGCAGTTTTAATCGAAAATTATGAAATAGATTGTGATTAAAAGTGATTTTCATTCAATCTATTTAGAGTGAGTTAACATTTAATTTATTAGGAATCAGATGTCATAAAAATCTCTTGTGGACAAAAACATTGAAATTGGCCATAAAAGATAGATTAGAACTAACAAATTTATCTATAGAAAAAAATATATATCTTGTACCTTTGAAAAATGGGTTTCACTCGATAAAACTACTCAAATCCTAGAAACAAATATGAAATTTCTGAAACTTTCCTCTAAGCCTAACTTAACCCCAAACTCGAACCATACTTCATCTCTAATCCCCAATTCTTCACCACTACCATAAAGGTAATAGTGTTAAAATCATTGTCAAAATTAGGAACACAGGCAATGGTGTTGCCTAACCATTTAGAGTTTGAAACCGTTACATAATAATAGACAATAATAAAAACCGTTCTCCAAAAATAATGGTAAAAACCATTCTTTATTATGGTAACAAGGACAACAAATTTTTCGAATTTGTTTCCTTAAATAAAAAATCGTCACCTATTATCATTGATAATGGTATTATATTCAATAGTTGAAAAGTTGTTGCTAAAGCGTTACCTAAATTTTAAGAATGGTTTTTGGTCCTTGTGGTAATTATTGAGGTAAGACAGACTTAGAGGCAGAATGCCCAAAGCAGAAGTAGAAGTAAAAAACCAAAAATGGGATGTGGGCAAGATAGTAGCAGAACTAACGAGCAAGCCACGGCGGAATGGAGGCGGAGTGATAAAAACAAGACGCATGCCAAATGGAAAAATGAGGGGTTGTTTCGGTGGCAAGGGCTTGTAGCAGAATAAGCTCTAATGAAGAACGAGGATATTCTGTCGTCATGATTCTCAATATGTTCTTGCGGTGCTAGCAGTGACATAGGTGGACGGGGATTAGGGATGGGGATATGATTAGAATTTTAGGATACAGTATGTTAAGTTCGAGGGAAGTTTTGCTACCCTGAGTCGGCTTTTATAGTTCAGATAATTTTATTAGTTGAAACACATCTTTCAAAGATATAATGGTAATTTCATTGTTTTTACTATATTTATCAACGCTTTATACTTTTGTGATCACTTAGGGTATTTTTGTCCCTTTTTTTCTCGCTAAAATAGAAGATAAATATAAGAAAAAAAAATATGCATTGCCATTTGATTGTTGTGTTTCAGAGCTTTAATTTGATATTTTTAAAATAATAAAAAATATCTAAATCAAATAATTAATGTTGGGTATATGAACAAAAGTTAAACATAGCAATAACAAGTGATTTATATAATAAAAAATTAGTACAAATTTGTATTGCATTTTATTTTAGGACATTTGGGTAAAATTGTGTTGGGCATCGTAATCATGCCCCATGGAGAATTAAAATAGAGAAGTAGGAAAAAACAATAACACAATCACAACACAAGAGAATTAACGTGGAAACCCAAAACTAGGGAAAAAACTATGGTTGTTGCCAAACGACAACCAAGAAAATATTATGTAAAGTATTACACCTTCCAATATTTTCTACTCCGGCACCAAGCACTTCATACACTCCCAATGACTACACCCTCCACACTCTTACAAGAGAAGAACTCTAAAGTACAAGAAGAAATTTAAAAGTCATACAATGTGTATTAATCTGGTGCACTTAAAACCCTCTTACATCAAATGATGTGGGATTTTTTATACACATTATTTTTAACCAAACCCAACAATCTCCACCTTGATTGAAAATAATGACATTGTCAAAACCGACAATCATAGTTCAATAGCTATCACACTCCACCATAAAAAAATGCATCCACATAGAATTAATCAATTCTAAGAATTTTCTCGGCACATGTCGAACAAACCTTGCAGAGATTTTATGGTGTTGCTTCCATGTTGGCTTTCCTTGGAAGTTCCTTAGCCATCGACATAACTCCACCATCACACAACTTGCATTAACTGCCAACCAATACCCATGTGTAATTGTGGACCAGTTCATCCTCTTTCATGGCATTGCGGACCTACCGTGAGGATACATCTCTCAAGCTTTCAGAGGATATCATCATATCTCTCAACCAGAGAGGCTACGTCAGCGACTTCGGAGCCCTTTGCCGAACTTGCTCCACCTGGACAATATCTACTTGTATGCCCAGACTTTCTACATCTTGTGTAACCCAGATTGTATCAATACATCCTTGACTTGAATTTGCCACAAGCCAAAGAACATCATTCCGTCGAATTTCTCTACATCCTTCACGGCGCTTGAATAATGTACCATTGCAACAACACAACAATAACCAAGCTACTACGAACAATTCTCCAACACTTCATAGGATAATTCTTTTCTGATATAGAAGATCAAACAAAACTACAACCACAGAGCATACTAAGAATTTACATTCACCGAACCTGGCTCTGATACCACTTGTTGGGCATCACGACCATGCCCCCATGGAGAATTAAAATAGAGAAGTAAGAAAGAATAATAACACAATCACAACACAAGAGAATTAATGTGGAAACCCAAAAACAGGGAAAAAACCACGGCTGTTGCCAAACGACAACCAATAAAATATTATGTAAAGTATTACACCCTCCAATATTTTCTACTCCGGCACCAAGCACTCCACACACTCCCAATGACGACACCCTCCACACTCTTACAAGAGAAGAACTCTAAAGTACAAGAAGGAATTTAAAAGTCATACAATGTGTATTGATCTGGTGCACTTAAAACCCTCAACTTAAGCCTCTATTTATAACATAAAGACTCACTCACACTTCTTACATCAAGTGATGTGGGACTTCTTATTTTTTATTTTTAAAATAATAAAAAATATCTAAATCAAATAATTAATGTTGGGTATATGAACAAAAGTTAAACATAGCAATAAAGGGTGATTTATATAATAAAAAATTAGTACAAATTTGTATTGCATTTTATTTTAGGACATTTGGGTAAAATTGTGTTGTTCCAAATGTTTTATTCAATTTGTAAGGAACCTTCGCAAATTAGGAATGTGAGAATCCTTTTAATAAGGTGCTTGCTATGATGAAAAGGGTGAACAGTGAATAGAATGAAGATTGCGTGTGATTTGACTATCACATAAGATTTATTGTTTTATTTTTATTAATTTTTTTAAAAAAATTATATATTCATATAGTAATTTTCATCTCCTCAATGAAAAAACCTTTCCATCTTAAAACTCACTTTTAGTAAACCGTCACAAAATAAAAATTCGTTCGACAAGGATTATTCCAATTGTTATGAAAAATCGTCGCGGAATGTTTCCCATAACATATAGCAGTGATTGGGTAAATTGCTTCTATCCGAGATTGGGAACTCTCATTATATGCAGGAAGTGTTGCAGTGTGTATATAGGAATTAGCCTAGTTATTATATATAAAAAGGTTTTTAAAAAAAAATTTGATATAATCAAACAGTGAGAATATTTAAAAATAAATGTTGTATCATATTATTTGTTAATATTTTTTTTTTGAAAATTTTATTTTATTTTAAATTTTGAGCATTCTACATTGTGATGTTTAGAACACTTACAATATATTAGTATAGAGTCAAACCTTATATCATTAAGTATTAAATCTCATCAGATAAGACCTAATCCAAAAATCAAGGATATACAAATAAGTGTTGTAAACAAGTGGGGCGGCTAAGCCGCCGGTTACTATGCACTGCATAGTAACCCAATAAATCATGGCCGTCCATTCCTAATCAAGTTACTATGTTGCATA